>PVHP010046855.1:0-13001 GCA_004024765.1 Zapus hudsonius
CATTTGCAGTTAATGACTTCCTCCAGATGGTCCAAAGACCTGAAAAAAAACTGCAAATAAAACCTGTCTAATTAGAGAGAAAGAAACACTGACTAAGAAAGCTGCTGTAGTTGCTCTCTACACTTGCCTTCCTCCATCCTTGATTGCCAAGGTCAGAGTATGCAGGGAAAATAGACTTATAACGGCAGGTAAGACAAAAAGGAATCCAATTTAAAACCTGCATTGCCTCTCAAAATTACAAAGTGCACCGGGATCTGTAAAATTGGTTGATTTAGATAAATGTTCTTCTATTCCTGCACCTGTCACTTAATAAGAAGAAAACGACTTAGAAATCTGCAATCTACAGAATTTAGAAAAGGTCTCCTTAGGTAAGAGAAAAGATAGATTGCTGGGAAACCTGGAATCTCTTGCAGCCCTTGTGGTAGAAAATACAGCTGGGAAGATGGATTGCTAAATTAAAATTATGAAAAAAAAGTAAAAGGACATCAATCAAGTGGGCTCTTAATCACAGGAGAGTTAGTGACTGCTGCCAGAGATGCTGGCACCTCTCTGCAGCACTGGTTAAATCCTGGACACTAAATTGGGATGAAAGCAGGTTGAACTCCAGTTGACAAACGCAGCCAGGAAAAGATTACTTAAACTACTGAATTTGTCAAATAGGTATTTCAAGTTTTTAACAGCTTTGTCGGGGATCCCATCAAGTGAATAACAGAGCAGTGAGTTTCATGTGACAGTGGAATCCATAAGATCTTCATGTGGTGTTTAAATGTCATTTATTTATTTATTGACTTTGGAGAATAATTTTTAACCTAGTCCACTCAGGCACAGACTTGTATAATTACATTTGATTTTTATCACTCAATGCTTTGGAGAACTTCACATTTATATATATATATATATATATATATATATATATATATATATATATATATTAAAGTCAGTCTTTTTATAATATAGAAAAGAATTTGATTTGCTTATTGTATATAGTCTAAATAACAAACAATTCAGTAACTACAGACTTTCACATACTTCTATGTTTTCTTTTACCCCTCCTGTTTACTTTTTTTCTGGCAACTTTATTCATTCTTTCCTCCCTCATTGGTAGCCAACATAACAATTTTTTCTTATATTTTCATTCTTTATTTCAAATAATTGATTTTCTGTAGCACGTCACTTTCTATTACTTTCTTTTGATTTTTTGTTTTGTTTTGTTTTTGAGCAGTAGTTAGGTAGGTTTGTTAGGTAGTTTGGAGTGACTGGACCTCAAAACTATACACACACACACACACACACACACACACACACACACACATATATATAAAGAAATGTTCTCATGTCTGTCCTTACAGTCTCCACTTTCTCTCTTGACTAAAGGAGTTACTTAGATCTGTTTTTCCCTAAACAACCTGAGCCCTTCTTGAGGGAGTTCCCCTTTCCTAGATTTTAAATCTGATGCTGTGTGTTGAACATTCTTCATGGCTCAGACAAACAGGGAAAGTGGGAGTTGCTAAGGGGAATTTACTTTCTTTCTTTGCTCCAGTGGTTCTCAAATGGCAGCATGCATTGGATTTACCCAGAAAGCTTGCTAAAGGAGATAGCTGTCCCACCCAAAGTGTCTAGAAGCTGGCAGGTCAAAAGTTCCCTAGATATTTTGGTATGGCCAATCTGGAGACATCAATTTGAGAATCATAGCTTCATTCCTAAGTTAGACTCTTGGATAGACTGAGATGTAACTTACCAAGAAAATACTTTCTTTCACCAAGATGGATCCATGATAGAACAATGAAGTAATTTTTAACAGTTGTGTGTGTATGAATTAATTTGAATTTAGGCTACAGTTGGAAGCACTTAGTAGATTAACAATTTCCTATCTACCTAACCAAGCTCTCAAAAAACTGAACTTCTCTTCAGGCTGTGCATTGTTTTCTTCTTTGAGATAATTCAAAAGTTCTATGCGAATTTATAGAATACAGGAGCAGGCATTTCCAAACAGTGTATATGAGTTGAGGAACAGCACTACAGAATTATACCCACTCTGCAGATTGACCCAAGCCTATGGCACTGCACTGTTTACCAAGGAGCTGAAGAGCTTCAGAATGATTGTCAGAGGGAGATGGTTTGACCCAGACCACCAGTGCCATGTCTTTGGTCCAAAGTTACCCAGAGGAAAAAACCTAGATAGACACCAAACATGAATGTGTGCACATCCAATGTGCAGACATTAGTGAATAAATTTGTTCATTAAGTATATAAGTTACACACACACTATATATATAATATATACATATACATATTACTTGGCATTTTTGCTAGTTTAAATAAATCTTTTCTCAAAATTCCTCTTCCCAGTGGAACACCTTATTACCATATTACCATGTAAAATATTTTTGACTCATAGGAAATAGGTTTTCTTAAAAGTGGGTGTAAGAATTTGTTTTCCTGAAATGTCAGTGATTTCATGGGTTGATCCCCTCTTAGTTTTAGTCTGTTAAAGGCCATGCATTTCTTAAAATGCTGGGAAGATCCCATTTAAATTGCATGATTAATTAAATACTTTTTTTTCAGGAAGGATCCAATAGCTCTCATTTATTTCCACTAGCCTCCACTTGGAAATCACATCATTAAACAATTATACTTTGTGGTTATCTGTTATCAGGCTGTCATAGCTTTAAACACAATGAACTTTAAAGTCGATCTAATTATGCAGGCAGTTTATATCTGCTACATTGCACAGCTCCCTCCCAATAAAGATCCCCTTCCATTTTCACCTCCAGGAATTTGAATAATTTTATTTTTCTAGGTGGAATCAGAAGCCTGTACTCCAAACTCGAGGTGGTGTTAGTATGCAGGGTGGGGGCTGGGCAGCTGGCTCTATTGTCACTCCAGACCATCACGCTTCAGTACACAGGAAAATGAATGTCAGCCACTTTATTGCTTGGGACTGGAAAAAAAAAAAACGAGGCTCTTTAATGCTTAACACTTTTCCTCTGCTTTTGCCTCATTTTAGCCCAGGAGCAGCAGCAGTTGATGCACAGTAACCAGGCAGAAAGTCACCCAGCTACGGAGAGAGGAACAGCAGAGGAGTCCCAGCAGCAGCAGCAAGATTATAGTGACCCAGGTCATGGACTGTATTAAAATCATCTCTAACCATTTAATTGTCAACACTGTTTATTTAGACTTCCAAACAAGCAAGCTCATGCCAAATGTGTGATGGTGGTACCTTCATGTGCCTCTGATGCATTCCCTATTTTGCTGGTTGATGAGAGAATGAATCACATGAATTATTGAAGTGCTGTGTACAAATATAGGAGAATAAAAATGCTGTCCATGTCCTAAGAGACAGAACAGATTTCCAAAAGGAAACCAGACTCCTGCCTTCCAGGATAGTTATTGAAAATTTTTTCTCTAATTTATTTAAGTGATTGTGATTTGATGAAATTTAAAAATCTTGACAAATCCTTGAGTCATTAAAGTGCACCGTAAAAGGTTAGCAGGAATTGTTGCTATATAAAGCAACCCACTTTAAATTGGGGATCTATCTGTCAGTAAAGAATAGCTCAGTAAATATTAAAAATCTCAGAAGAATGCTGTAAGAGACAGCTCACATGGTAAAGACCTGAGTTTGATCTCTTGTATTCTGGTAAAAAGGATTAGGGTAGTAGCGGGTATCTATAATCCTGGCACTTTGGAGGTAGAGTTGGAGGTGGAGATAGGAAAATCCCTGGAGCTCTCTGGCCAGCTAAAATGATCCACTTGGTGTTTGTGGCCAATGAGAGATCTTTTCTCAAAGGATGTGGGCAGCATTCTAGGGCCACCAAAGGTTCTCATCTGGTTGTCTTCTGGTTTCTCTCTCACACAAATATATATGCCCCATTGCAATTTTCTTCTCTTTACTAGAAAAATGCATGACCAGAGGCAGCTTATGGGAGAAAAGTATTTATTTCAGGTTTAAAGAATCCAGGGGAAACACCATCAAAGGCAGAAAAAGCTACCTTACTTCAGCATCTTCAGCAGAAACAGCTGTGAACAGCAATAAGCACTAACAGCCAGAAAACATAAACAGTCAGAACTCACACTGCTCTCTATACAATTAGAAGGGCTGGACTGCAAAATTTGTCTTCAGTGACTTATTCCTTCCCAAGCAGGGCTCTACTCATTGGATACTCAAGATGCAGGCTCAATCTTAATAAAAACACACCTGAGTCTATGGAGCCATGCATTCAAACTACCACAGGCCCCACTACATACAAACATGCATGCATGCACAAAAAATAATTTAAAATTCTTGGGCTGGATAGATGGCTTAGCGGTTAAGGCAAAGCAGAATGAACTGAGTTCAATTCCCCAGTACCAATGTAAAAGCAAGATGCACAAGGTGGCACATGTGTCTGGAGTTTGTTTGCAATGGCTGGAGGCCATACATATTGAATGATGCCCACTGGATTTAACAGAGACAAAGCCCTTGGTTCTCGATCCTTAGTCAAGTTATTTAATTTTTTACCCCTTAGTATTTTCATCCATTCAGAATGTAATAATACTGTCTATGAGATTACCATAAGATACATTAAAGGAACAGTCAATAAAAAATTAGAAATCCAAGGTACTTTAATACTTTTGCTAATGTCAACCCTTAAATAGCCTTATCATTTATGCTGCCACTTGGTAAATAAATGAAGACTATATAAACTAATATCAGATACTTTAGTTAAAATATGGTTTGATTGAACTTCTTTCAAATACCATCAAAGTGAGAGGTGTCTCTGCTGGCATTTTAACTATTCTGCTTTCCCTCTTTCACATGCAGCTGTGATTCACAAGCTGGAAGATCAGGTGAGTAAGCAGGCCACAAGGCTCACACTTCTGCAGGGGCAGCTCCGCAATGTCTCTCTGGCCATGGAGAGTGTGAAGACCATGTTCTCCTCCCTGGAAGGGAAGATCAGTGAAGATAAGAGCAAAGAATTTCAATCTGTTCTGAAAGGTGAAAAAAAATCATTCAGTTAAGACAAAAGCAATTGTTTTCATTTACCTTTTCTCCTCTCTCCTTTGAAGTCTTTGTTTTAAATTGGGTAATATGGAAATAGAAGACTTTTTTGAGTGCGATATTTTATGTCACTGAAATCCAGAAATCAATACAAACCATCACACTTGGTGTCTGTAAACTGAGGGCTGTTTCCTAGCTGTGAAAGCATCCCTGCACTTGGGGGTTTCTTCCTCCATCCTCAAAGCTGATACAGTGCCTTGCATTTCCCTCAGCCACTCCTCTGCTTCCCATTTCCACTTTGAAATCCACATAACATTCTAGCAGGCCTGCCTAGGTGGCAATTACATCTCAGTGTGTTTGAACTTCATCACATCTAAGTCCCTTTGCCGTGCAAAGGAACAATTTTTGCACTGGAGTTGAGATATGCACATAACTCTGCCTACCATCAAGATGATATCAGCAAGTATTTGCTCTGAGAGTGTTAGACACAAGCTACAAGGAGACCACTAAGATCTGCAGTGCACTTGGGAAATGGGAAAGCTTTTAGGAAGAGAAAATGTCTCAACTGTTGGCAGTTAACCAGGGAAAGCAGCTGCAGGTAGGGCTTGGATAGTCCCAGCATTTAAGTCTGGTTACTAAAATGTTCCCCATTCATTGGAGTTCATTGTATGTTTCTAAATCTCAGATTAACTGGTCCCATGGATTTTGCTTTATTAATAAAAATTTCTCATTTATGCCCATTTCTATCAAATCATATCTTTTCTCTATTGTGTTTCATAGCTAAATGATAAATAGATAAATATTGACATATTGTGTCCCAGTACAACACTTTGGCTTTTCAACATCCACCAAGATTTTTATTAGTTCATATTTTTTGTAGAAAATAATGGATTTCATTATGTCATCTTCATACATAACTGGTACTACTCAGCTAATGAACAAAAGACTCCTCATGACCTATCAGCTATGGCCAAAATTAGCAATGTCAATCATGAGAACGGAACATTTTTCTCTCAAAGTGATAACATAAAACTGATCAAATACAAACACCATGCTATTAACTATAACCAGCTGAATGAAATATATTTAGAAATTTTGGTAAAGACCTAAGAAAACTTAGATTCGAACTATTTTTTTGTGTGTGTGGCCAGCTAACCTACTAAAACTTCTGGCGCTGACATAGGAAAAGCACACACAGCAACAGCAATGAGATTCCTCCTTGGTATGAAGGGGAACTGTGGCCTGAGCATGATCATTAATTATGGGAACCAGAGGGCTTTGTAGATGATGGCTATTCTTTGTCAGCCCCCAAAGTGTTACACTTTCCTGGCAAATCCAGGGCTTCCTCCTTTACTTGATATTCAAGGTTAAAAAAACACAAAATCATCTTCCAGTAGCTGTGAGAATTGCTCAGGCCCTGACGCACCCATTCTGACTGTCTCTATCTCTTTCTGCTTGCAAATAAAAAAAA
Organism: Zapus hudsonius; assembly: GCA_004024765.1. Taxonomy (NCBI): domain Eukaryota; kingdom Metazoa; phylum Chordata; class Mammalia; order Rodentia; family Dipodidae; genus Zapus; species Zapus hudsonius. The sequence continues at coordinate 6,453 of PVHP010046855.1, forward strand.
TATTTTAAAAAAAATTTTAGTATCTCAACTCCACACAAATTATCAGAATGTCATGAAATCTGAATATCATCATAAGTGTACTGCAATCTTGGGTTGTGATCAGCTTGTGTTCCTTGTACTAGAGACACTGGTATGCATTTGCTAGAGGAAGTATCTTCTTCTGGTTCTATTACAACTTAATGTCTTATTATAAGCATATCTTGCATCCTTGTTTTAGAGCTTTGTTCATTTTGTTTCATTTATTTTTGATCTTCAAATCTTTAATTTCAGTACTTGCTATTGTAAATCATTATTGTCTTATGAATATTCATATTCTCTTCATTTCATTACAGTTCTTCACAGTTTATTGACTTTCATGAGTTCAAACTATAAGCTTTGAGCTAAATTACTAGAAACCTGCTGACAATAGGTATTCTTTACTAAATCAAAAGTACAATGTCATTTATTTTCCTTCAACCCTAGACCAAGAATTATTGTATAGAAGTATGTATGCCTGAAACAATAAAAATCCCTTTGTGCACAGTTCTAGTGTGTTCAGCATGTTAACTGATTTTTCCTATCAGATTCATTAATTGAGAAGATGGTTATCTTGTAGGAATTATACTCATTTTCACAATATAATTAATGCATCCCACAGAGAATTATTTCATTAGTAAATGTGGTTAGTGTTTAGTCTCAGTTTATTTTTTTCTCCTTTATAGAGATATCATCAAAGTCTTTCTAAGTAAAATCACATGTTTTAAATTTACTATCTCATTCTGTTTAGGTCTGAAAGTCAAAAGTATTACTGATCTCATACAGGATATAGTAAAAGAGCAACTTAACGTATTTCAAAATGATGTGCAAGAAACTGTTGCTCAGCTCTTCAAGACTGTGTCACGTCTGTCGGGGGAGCTGGAAAACACCAAGCAAGTGATTCGACAAGTGAACCAATCAGTGGCTTCAGTGACAATGCAACCAAAGTCTATTTCGATACAAGAAATTAAGCCCACTTTGACTGACATGAATGACCTACAGAAACACCTCGAGAATGTAAGGCAAGAAATGACACTTAGATGTGAGCAGCCTATTAAGGAACTAGAAATAAAGCAGGATCGTTTAGAAGGTGCCCTTGAACAGGAACGCTCACGGAGCCTTCTGTATTACAAATCCCTCAATAAAACTCTTTCAAAAATGAAGGAAGTACATGAACAGCTTCTGTCACTAGAAGTATCTGATCAGAAGAATGTCAGAGCTGCTGAAGTCGTTAGCAACAATGTCACTAAGTACATGTCTACCCTACAGGAGAAAGTAAAGAAGCAAGGTTTGATGCTCCTGCAAATGTTTGATGATCTGCGCATCCAAGATAACAAGATTAGCAATCTCACCATCAGCTTGGAACTGGACAATGAATTGGTCAGAGGTGAATTTGAAGAAATGCTATCTAAGTGCAGAAATGATTTTGCATTTCAACTTAGGGACACGCAAGAGAATGTGCATGTGTTAAACCAAACATTGGCTGAGGTTATCTTCCCCATGGACAGCAAGATGGACAAAATGAGCGAGCAGCTGAACGATCTCATGTACGACATGGCGATCCTTCAACCCTTGCTGGAGCAGGGTTCATCGCTCAGGCAGAACACCATACAGGAGCAGCCAAAGGAAGCCACGGTCACAAGGAAAAAGGTGGAAAATCTAACTAGTGCTGTCAACAGCCTCAATGTTCTTGTTAAAGAACTCATCAAAAGATACAACTTACTTAGAAATGAAGTGCAGACTCGTGGAGAGGCCTTTGAAAAACGCATCAGCGACTGTGCCTTAGAAATGGAAGATGGTCTGAATAACACAATAACTATTGTGAATAATGCCATCGACTTTGTTCGAGATAACTACGTTCTAAAAGAGAGTCTAACCACGGACTACAATCCCAAAATCTATCATAAATGCAACCAAAACATGGAAACTATTTTGGCATTTATTCCTCAATTTCAACGTTTGAATGACTCTATTCAGACTTTGGTCAATGACAATCAGAAATATAATTTTGTTTTGCAAGTTGCCAAGGTCCTTGCAGATATTCCTAAAGATGAAAACCCAAATCAGTTCAACTTTCAAAAGATTTATCAAATGTTCAATGAGACTTCTTCCAAAGTGAAAGGATATCTGCAAAACGTGAATCATTTGGAACTAAATATACTCTCAACCACTAACATTACCAAAAACCTTGAAACTCGGTTGCAAGGTCTTGAATCTAAAGTGACAAAATCCCTCATACCTTATTATATTTCACTGAAGAAGGGCAGCACAATGACAAGTGACACAGACAGGGCCCTTCAGCTGCAAGTCCTAACTTCCAGGTTCAAGGCACTGGAGGCAAAATCCATCCATCTGTCCATTAGTTTCTCTTTGCTTAATGAAACTGTCCACAAGCTGTTGACAACATATAATGCCACTTTAAGCACATGTGCACAGAATGCTACTGTACCTACATGGAGCAAAGATTCCTCACCAGGCAACCAGGTTCCTCAGAAAGGTCTGACCGCCCCTCTGGAATCATCAGATTATATACAAACTCAAGCTGCCCTATCTAATTTAACTTGGTATATAGAGCGACTATTGTCTGAAAAGCTAGGAAATGTCAAGTTTCAGAAGCAAGTAAAATTGCAGAAGAAACCTAATACCCTTAAAAAGCCAGCAGTGAATCTTACCACTATCCTGATAGGCCGGTCTCAAAGAAACACAGACAAGATTTTATATCCTGGTAAGCTAGTACTGAAAAATAACTTTCAACTTCTCTTTGTTTTAGTGATATTTAGGATAACTGAGCCATTTAGCAAAGCCAGAGGTATAGAAAGCACTTACTTATGCATGACTAGATAGCAATTAATGCAAAGATCACTCAAACATTATTTGAACTTGATACCATGTACACTGCCATTATAAAATAAACACTTCTGGTAAACATATCTTAACTTTTTCTTACCAGATCACTGTATTTAAATTTTCTCCTATATAATATCTCTTTCCATAAGTAGCTAAGGAACTTTATTTCACAGTGAGTTTTTTGATAAATATGATCTGAAATTCATTTTGACTTTACCGTACATAATATGGAATATGCAATAAGTACTTACTATATATCTGTTGAATACTGTCTTCAGTGAATGTTTAAGAATTACATTAGTTAGGCCCCAGTAGACCTTGAATGCCTAAGGTATGGATGTACAATTTTGTAAAGAGTAGTATATCTTAGAAAACTTGGAACATTGATTTGGGTGTAGTCGATCTGTGACTCAAAAGTAGGATTGTAGCAGTAGTGCTAGATTGCAGAGGTTGATATCAGGATGCAAGTTAGGGCCTCGCCTAATGAATACGGGCAAAAGCAGCAAGAGTTACATATATGATGAGATGGTTGAAACAGAGGAGACCAATTAGAGAAATAGTGTGGAGATTTTATCAACAGAACAAGAGGGATTATGACGAGTAATGACCTTGATTCTGGTCCTAGTGGTTTTATTAGCTTCTAAATTAACTAGTAGCCTCAGGTAAAAAAAAAATTACCTCTCTGGATAGATGTTTCATTGTTTGAGGTGGTGTGATTACAACAGGAAATTTTCTGAGGTCATTAACAGAACTGTGTTAAAATATATATCATTGTTTAAAAAGATGCCAGTTATTGGCAGCCTGAACACAAGACACTTAAAGAAAGAAGCTTGGCTATTTTTCCCTGTCAACAGCTGAGAGGAGTGCTCATATGGGAGGAAAAAGAACTTCCTTGTGGTACATGTAAACTGCTTCACAGCCTCATAATCTCTCCACATGAAAGAAGTGTTTTTTTCTTAATTTCTATTGGGTGTTTGGCATATGAGTAATAATAATTGTTTTACAATGAGAATAGCTACTAGGTCTTACTAAAAGAAATGGCTGTTTTGCTTGTATGCATATGTTGTTAAATGAGATATCCATTTGTATGGATTTTTATTTTTTATTTTCTTGTTTTCTAATTATAAAAGAGTACTACATATCCTAATATATTACATATTTAAATATTGAATATCTTGATGCTGTTAAAATTCACAGAATAGATGTGAGTATGGTGGTGTGCACCTTTAATCCCAGCCCTGGGAAGACAGAGGTAGGAGGATCACTGTGAGTTCAAGGCCAGCCTGGAACTATATAGTGAATTCTAGGCCAGCCAGCCTGGGTTACAGTGAGACCCTACCTCAAAAAAAATGTCACAATAGAGAGCTGTGGAGCTAGCTCAGTATGTAAGAGCACATGCACATGCTATGCAAGCATGGGGGCATCACGTGGCCTGAGACAGCTTCAGTTAGATTTCTCAGTACCCACATTAAAAAGCTGAGCAAGGCCACACATGCCTGTAACCCTGGTCATGCAGGAGCAGACACAGGAAAATCACTGGTCAGACAGGCCTCCTGAAAGCCTCAGCTTCAGGTTCAGTGAGAGACTCTGTCTCCAGGAACCAATCTGGAGGAGTGATAGAGCAGGACACTTGATATTCTCCTGTGGCCTTTACACACATGTGCACAGGACATGTGCATACATGATACACACACACACACACACACACACACACACACACACACACACACACACACCTACCACATCACATACATGCCAAAAAAGTAAATCACAGAATAACAGAGATGAATTCTCTTGACTGTCTAAATTAGTATATTTACTTATGACTCTGACAAACTAATCTAACCTACCACTCTAGCCACATAAAATAGATTATTTAGGTTTGCATGTTTCCCAGATAAGTATCTCAGTACACAGAAATCTTATCAAAAATAAAGAGATGCTCTTTTCCCATACCCTCCACCCTTGGTCTTTGAGAGACCACTGCACTGGGTATGTATGATCACACACTCCAGGAAATCTCAAACTAAAACTTCTCTTTATCTATGTAGTAAGCATAAAAATTAAGTAGTCTCAAAATTAATTGACAGAAACTTTTTTATAAAATTTGATAGTATGTAAAGCATGCATAAACATGCTCATAGAGTCTTTTTGGGGGGATATATAGTGATTGACTTAATTTTAGGTTTCAGGAGATAATAGAAAATACTTCAGCTCTGATTCTTATTTTTCCATTGATGCCTTGATTAAATTATTGACTTGTTTAATTATTTTGTTTTAATTTGTTTGTTTGTTTGTTTTTCAAGGTAGGTTATTGTCCTAGCCCAGGCTGACCTGGAATTTACTATGTAATCTCAGGGTGGTCTCAAACTCACAGCAATCCTCCTACATCTGCCTCCTCAGTGCTGAGATTAAGGGGGGGACATCAACACATTGGGCTGTTATAATTTCTAACAGTATTTTATTTATTTATTTGCAAGCAGCGATACAGATATAGAGAGAAAGTATGGGTGTACCTGGACGTCTAGCCACTACAAAGAAACTCCAGATGCATATGCCAATTTGTGCATCTGGCTTTATATGGGTAATTGAACCCAGTTCGTTAGGTTTGCAAGCAAATACCTTGATTCTGCCTCAGCATGTACTTATTCTTTGAGTAAAATTTTAATCTCATCCACCAATGTTAATAGTTATTCATTCATCTTATCACAGTTAAGATACCAATAATGATTCCAGATGTAGTAACCTTCTCATTGCTGGGACAAAACAACCAACCAAAAGCAGGTAATGGAAGGAAATGGTTTATTTTGGCTTACAGTCTTGAGAGATGCTTTATGATGGCAGGGGAAAACATGGCATGAGCAGAGACTGGCCATCACCTCTGCCATAGCAGGTGAAAGATAGCAACAAAAGTAAACAAAGGTCTGACAAAGTGGAGCTGGCTGTAACACCACTAAGCCCACCCCCAGTAAAATACCTCCTCCAGCAAGGCTCCACCAGCAAGGGACCAGCATTAAAAACACATTGTTTAAGGGGAAGAACAGGTTCAAGCCATCAGATCAGGACATTATTGTATCGAAGTATTGGCCTAACTACATGTTTAACGTAGACATGACTTTTTTGTAAATTTATTTATAATGAGTGAGGGGCCTTTTCAGGAGGTGCAAAGGGTTGCATGCCTACTAAACTGATCTGGCTTGTATAATTCATCCAACTTGTGGTATTCATCGAACAGTTGAGTAAGTACGAGCTGTACAAGGTGATGAAGTGAGTAGAACAGGCTAAATTCACATATACGTATAAAGTATAAGATAAAGTACTTCACTTGATAATCTTCTTACCAATATACCAACATATTGACTGAATTTATTTATATTCTTTGACTTTTGATATTATATAACAAAATCTAGAGCTGTATTGCTCCCCAACATAAATAAAGCCCAAAATAATTTATTTTATGTCACCATCATTTTATGGAACTCACAGAGTATTTTTATTATAATTCTTCCACTTAATGAATAGACTATATAAGAGGATAATATATGTAAATATGATTTTATGTCATAATTTTAATAAATGAAAACTTACTTAGAAGCCTAGTACTAATACTATAATATTAGATACTATTAACATTATTAACATTACTATACTCCAGGCACTGTACATATACTAGTACTAATGACATTG
>PVHP010046856.1:0-13126 GCA_004024765.1 Zapus hudsonius
TTGCCAGAGTTTGGCACACCTTCCTGCCGCTGTTTGCAGTGCTGTGGCAGAGGTGATGTCCAGCCCTCTGCTCATGCCATCGTTTGCCCTGCCAGAATGGAGTCTCCCCTCGAGTCCGTAAGCCAAATAAACCCATTCCTCCACAAGCCACTTTTGCTTGGGTTCTTTCTGCGCAGCAACTAGAAAGCTGACTGCAACAACCCTCTTCTTGGATGTAAATAAATTCTCTTTGCTTAAAAAATAATAAAAATAATAAAAAATAAAAATATAATGGCGTAATGACAAAAATTCCTGTCTGCTTCTGCCAAAGTTATAGAAACTACTATTGAAGCATGCTATTTGTGTACACATAAGAGGCAACAATTATAATATAGAGACATTTTAAATTTAATTTCTTACCATTGTTATACAGCAATGAACTTTCAGTAAAAACTAATCAGTGTGCATTATGCAACAATCAGACAAAATACTCCTAATCCTGTCATTCTCTTCCTTGGCCCCTGGATACTCATTAAAGGTTAATTTATTTAAATCTCTCAAACAGTCATTTCAATCTACTTTAATAAACTAATGAATCTTTGGAACTTTGCCTAATCAGCTTATGCTTCCTATTTTAGTCCATCTACAAAATGTCTGTTTCTAAAGCATGTTCTTAACAGTTGTCTTCCTCTTGGAGATAGATAGGATTGTGCTTCAGTGATAACCTGATTTGAGCATTTGGTGACACATTTACAATGATTATTCAGTGTCCAGGGAATGATTTGCTTGCCTCTTGCTTTTAATATTGTTATATTTTGGAGTAGAGTGAAGAGATTTGTGTTTACAAGGATAATAATCCTCTAAATTGAAATGGTCATTTTATAGTTTAGTAAAATTGACAAGTATATTAGAGCAAAGCTTTTAATAACCTTGGTGCTTGTCAAATGCTATGAGGACTCATCAGTGAAAGAACTCCATTCTGGTCATTGTAAAACAGAGCAATACACATTGCATGTCATTTGGATTGACAAATATAAGAGAAATTTGGAGAAGTCTTCAAATGGGAAGTTCAATCCAAATGGAGTATAAAACTTTCCCTTACAATAAACCCAACTCCACAATTATTACTTAAAGGTTACTGGAATTAATCACTCATGTAACTATTTTCCTTAATTATTCAGTTGTTTTTTTTTGGGAGGGTGTACTGTGTGGTGAGGTATGGCTCCCCATATACTGTCCTAGGCCAGGGGCCCTTGCCTATGGTGGCCAGAGTGGTATGTCAGATGTTCAGCTACATCGCTCTTCCACCTGGTCTTGATTTGTATTGTGCTGCAGTCTCTTTCCTGAATTAGGAGCTTGTGGGGCTCTCGAGATTCTTGGGTTGCTGCTCCCCTAGGGGACAGGAGTTACAAACATGCATGCCCATACAAAGCTATTTATTCAGGAACTGAATATGTGAACTCTAGTGTTCTCAAGCTCCTCAGGCCATCGTGCTTGAAAAGGAAGCACACTTAAGCTCAGAGCTATCTCCCCAGTCCTCACATAACTATTTTTAAGTGAAACATTCTTAGAATAGTGGCTAAAAATTCAGGAATTGTACAATGCTCTCTATAACAGAATGGCATGGTCAAAGTTCTACAGAAGTAGAACCTTATTTCTAACTGGGAAAACATTTGTCATTCTGACAGAATACTACACCATATTAAGTGCTGTTAATGATTTGTAGATTAGGAACCTGCAGATTATAAGAAAATGTTACTTCCATAGGATTACAATATGAAGATATGCAGGAGCTATAATCATTATATTCTGGCTAGAAATCTTTCCACCAATATCATGTTGTCTCAGTTGCAAGGTATCTGTGTACTGATTTGTGCCAGTACACCATGAAATCAATCAACATTAAAATATGATAAATTATTCAATACAATTTATAACAATAATATAATAGAGTATGACTGCAGAAAAAAGATAAAATTTTGTGTATGTGTATGAGTTGAGGTGTGTGAGTACAGGCATCCACATGCTACAGTGGGTATCAAAGGACAATTTGGGGTATTGGTCCTCACTTTCCACCTTGTTTGAGGCAGGGTCTCCCTTTGTTCACTGATCAGTCCAGTGGGCCAGTGTGTTTCTGGGGTTCTCCTGTCTTGTTGTAGGAATACTGGGATTATAGATGTTACTGCATCCTGCTTTATATGGGCTCTGAGGATCTGAACCCAGGTCAGCACACAAGTGTTTTTACCCACTGAGCCATCTCCCCAGCCCTGGAAATTTTAAATTTTGTATTCATTTTCCATACAAACTAGGAAAAAAAATACTAAGTTTCTTCATTATACTTGATATGAATTTCAGTTATTTAAATTTTAGGTATTAAAATGGAAAAAACGATGTTTGATTAAGGTGCACTGCTAAATTTTGTCAAGTTGTCACCTCTACTTTATAAAATAGTAATTTTGAGGAATTCTTGTAAGTGTGTGTGTATGTGTGTGTGGTGCATACATGTGTATGTGCCCATGTAGCACACCATGAACTCTTCTGTGGCTCAGTAGGCTTACCCACAGTGGGGTATATCCTCCTCTGGTGGATAAGAGGGGAAAGTCCACTATCCCACTCCATCACTGGCCTGCCTGTCCTTACTTGAGCCAGAATCTCGCATTGATCCTAGAGCTTGCCATTTTTTGTGAGCCATGGCAATTCTCCAGTCTCTGCTCCTCATATGGCTAAGGTTACAGATGTGTGTGACCATATTCAGCTATTTCACAGGCCCTCGTGCTTACACAGGAAGAGTTCTTAATTTCTAAGTCAATTCTCCAGCCCAGGAATCACCTTTTACAGTTTATTAATCTTTGTGTGTGTATGTATGTGTGTGCATGTATGTTTAGAGACCAGAGGTCAGAGAAGGTCTCTTACTGAGCCTAGAGATTACCAATTTGGATAGTGGAGCCAGCCAGCAAGTCTTGGGGATCACTGACTTACTCAGAGCTACAATTACAGGTGTGTGTTGCCACTCCAGGTTTTATGTAGGTGCTGGATATATGAATTCTTGTACTTATGCTTGCTCAGAAAAATACCATAACAACTGAGCCATCTCCCCAATCCCTTTTAGAGATTCTTATTTGTTTATTCCATGTGTGTCCACTCATTCATTCATCCAGTGATTCAAATGACATTTATGGAATGCATACCTTAAGGCAAGCATCAGAACAGATGTTGGCTCTGCCTTAAGCTCCTTCTGCTTCCTTACTTCTTTAAACTAAGAACTTCTTAAACATAGGGAAATCTGTCATTCTGCAAACAATATAACCATTTCTCTTTGCAGAAAATTACTTAAATGCTTTTCTGACAGGGAAAATTCTGGTTCTCCTTGCTACCCACTGGCCCTTCCAGACATATGGGAGTTAGGGGAAGAAATAGCAGAGTCTGGTTATCAGGCCTGACCTTTGGATAATGAGTACAGTTCTCCCATCTGGGCTTGCTACTGTTCTGCCTTGTGGTCAACAAAATGATTTGGCTCAAAATGGCAATATGTCTATTGCTGCTTCCCAGATATCTGCTAGCAAGCAACATTATTTTTTTAAAAAAAAAGGTCGGTTCTGCCCTCAGCATAGAGGTGAATTGTGTAACCAAATGTGTTGTCTCATGTGATTCAGAAAGGACTCAGGATTTGTACACATGATGCAGATAAATATATAGTAGCTGCAAAAGTAAAAACATTCATTTACTGCCACAACTAAATGGATGTTTGTCTTATTTTGAAAATAATAACAACTTACATTCAGAAGCTGCTATTATCTTTTTAACTTTTCATCACATGTATCTCATGACTACCTTGGAAAGTGACTAGAGAAGTTGTGCTTACATGGTTAAATAGAACTCTAAAGGTCAGGGAGGCTAAGTGGCTTTTTAAAAGTTCCACAGCAAACCAATGAGTGAGTTGATCTCCTAACTACCACTTTAGAGATTGGCCATTTTAGTAGGGTTCTCATAAACAAAAGAGTTGCATTTTTAAGAATTATTAAACTATACTCTATCTTAATTTAGATTATGATGTAGTTATTTGGAAATTACTTCCTAGAAGCAAGAAGTGAAGAAACCATCACAGTAACCAGACAATTCTGAACAAAGTCATTTTTCAAGTAGACTGAACCTTAGTTGTGATCTTTCTAGACTGAACATTAATTGAGCTCCAAAAGGCAAGGTTTAAACAAAAACAAAAATAGTACAGATGCTTTCTTTGCACTTGAATTATCTTAGTTCTATGATAATGCACCCAGATATTCCACTATATATCTTTTAACAAGTAGTGAGGGTATGGCTGATACTATTCACAGGATATGTGTGGTTCCTAGCCTCCCCATAAAATAAAGGAATATGGTTGTTGTGGTTTAAATGTGACGCCTACTCCATATGCTCATATGTTTGAACACTTGGTCTCCATCTGATTGTACTGTTCTGGAAAGTTGTGTAACTTTTAGGAGATAGAAATATGCTAGAGCGATTGGTTTACTGTGTGTAGATGGAGGGGCAGAGAGATTAGCCTGGCCCTCTTGTTGTTTTGCCTCTGCTTCCTGGGTGTGCATATAATGTGACCTGCTGGCTTCTAGCACTGGCCACCATGATGAAATTCTTGAAATGTAAATGAAAATAATCCTCTTTTAAGTGGCTTCTTGTCAGGTATTTGATTATAATAATAGAAAAGTAACTGATTAAATCTTTTTATGGATATTTGACACAAAACTTTGTTGGATCATATATATACATATATATACATACATATATATGTACGTATGTATTAAAGTCAGAATCCCATGGATAGGAAGGCCCTAGATTCCAGAGAGAAGCTCCCAATGGGCTTTGGCCAATAAGAATGGCTATACCCATCCAAAAGTCTCCTAAGTGACTAGGCTGATTTAGTCCATGCTGCTCATATTCTTGGAGAATCTGCTTTATTTTCCAGAAATCAGTGAAGATTAGGAAATGCCAAGATCTATCAATATGGTAAGAAAAGACAGCCAACCGCAATAGACAACCCACTTTCATCACATCTTCAAAGACCTATGAAACATTACAGAAGAATAAGTTTAGATCACTTATTCACATGAGTGCTGCTCTCACTGTTAGCCTGAGAACTAGATCCATGGAGATGCTCATAGACAGTGAGGACATTCAAAACTCCTCAAAGCAGAAATTCAGAGATTGCAAAGAGCTTACCACTAAAATAGTTTTATAGTTCCCTGCCAAGACTCAGAGAAAATTGTGGAAGAGGGGTCAGAAAGATTATAAAAGATTAATAACATAGGTCTATATTCTCAAATTTGGGATCCTCTCTGGCATATGAGCCATTAATACCTCAATTGCCAGACATCTTATACTTCCTGCTAAAACTTGGCCCATCCTATCACTTGTTGTGTTCTGAATGTTTGTGTTTCCCCCAAAGTTATAGGTTTAAACCAACCCTACCCCCCAAAAAAATCATTAGTCTTAACAGGTAAGGAATTTAAGAAGCAATTCGATCACAAGGGTTCATGAATGGAATAGACCCCTTATAAAAGTGGCTTGAGGGATATTGTTTGCTATTTATACTTGTGTGGGGATATGAAGAAGTTGCTCAATGTTTAAGAGAGTCTCATTAGATTCTGAATGTAATAGTGCTTAGATTCTTTTTTTTAATTTATTGTCCATAATGAGTTACAACATTTAGTGGGCAAACAATGAGTTGTTATCGCCAATTCCCCGCTGCCTTCCCCTCCCCCCTCCACTGGATAACTTCCTCCATGGGTCGTCTGGATCAGTCCTTGTGATAGGGGACCATGGATAGCCTAGTACTCAGCCAGGTTAGTGCTCAGATTCTTGATTTTGAGCTTTTGGACATCTCAGCCTCCAGAACTATAAGCAATAAAGTACTGTTTATAACTTATCAAGTATAAAGTGTTTTGTCATACTAACTGGAATAGACTAAAAGGCCATTAAAATGATGGTTTCTTCTAGAAGTCAGAAGGCACAGGGAGCACAGTGAGTTCAAGACTGATGATTTCACAGCAGATTTTGGACTTCAAAATTGATTTTCTATTTTTTCAAATATATAATTTGAACAAATAATGGCATGAATAATGGGAAAGTCAAATTCTGAGAGACCATTTAAACTGAAAGTGGTAGAATGGAAATAGGTTACCTTACAGAAAGGTAATTTGCAAAATAAGATATATTAGACATTATTAGTAATTGAGTTTTATTTGTGATAATGTCAACACTATTAAGTCTTTCTTACCTTGTCTGTCTGTTCTGTTTTTTTAACTGATATTTATTTTTCATTAATGATTGCTAACTTATATACAACCTCTTTCTTATAAGATAATGGCATATTGTCCACTCAATCCTCACTGCTAACCATGGCACAGAATGCACACAGAGATTCACATACTGTCATACATCATATCACACTGCGAACACTACAGAAAGTACACATCTAGTGACCTATTTTACAAAGTCCCTTTGGCTTCCTATCCCTGGCATTAACTTGTTATCCTTATTTTCATTTCTTTAGAGGCATGAAAAAAACATGAATGGAGTTACTATACCCTTCTCACAGGAAGAGAAATCAATGTTAAAGCCAGAAGTAAAGCTTGATTTTGTAATGACAATGATTATTCCAGGTTGTGGCTAAAGCAGATGAAAAGAAAACCTAACTAGAAATGTTTCTCCCAAAGGAGTTACTGTTTAAAAATTAGAAATCTTTTCAGAAATAAGTGATTCATATTTTGCTATATATGTACTGCAGTGGTATGGTCAAATAGTTAGAGTTCACATAAAATTACTAGAATCATTTTTTTAGATGATTCCTTCTGTAGACTGAGGAGGGTATGGTCCTATAATGCATCCTATTTAATGAAAGGATCCTATAGATCATGGGCAGAGATGACAAATATCTTTATGCAACTTACAAAAAAGTGACACAAAAAGTCTATAACTGGCTGATAGCATACTTTGTATTTCATTGAAGTCTTTCTATTGTAAAGAATGTCACCACAACTACCATGTGTGTCTGAGTGGAAAATTGCTTTCTCTGACTTACTGAAAAAGCATCTTCTACTAAATAAGGTCGAATCAGTTTAACAGCATGTATAAACAAAAATAATTAAAAACAAATGACAAAGGACTGAAAAAATACCTAAATATTTATATAAATTTTGTACAAAACAAAGCAATAAGTAGGCTGAGGAATGCTAACATAATAAAACACATAAGTATTTTTAAAAAGGTTTGCCAAATAATCAAGGCATGCTGAATGTAACTTTTATCAGTATTAGAGCTTAAGTTCTGCTTCTGGAATTACAAGTGCCTCACTAAGAAGCTGAGTACAAATCACTCAATGAGATTTCATGTTCATGATTTTTATTTTAAACTTATATAACAGTATACAAAGAGTAACAAGGGCATTATTAATTAACTCCTTCATATGAAGTACAAAATACTGAAATATCACCACTGAATAACACAAAATCATTTGATACAATTTCATATTCACAAAGGTATTTCAAGATTTTGTAACATTATATTTTACTAAAAACTACATGAATGAAGTTATTTTATATAAAAGAACTCATTAAATGTTATACTTGTTTAAGACTACAAATTTTATATTCTAGTACATAGTAGAGTGCCAGACAGAAACACTGCAATACTATAACAGTTGATCTGGTCACCAAGATGACTAAACAAAGGATAGCATATATAACATAGATGTAGTAAACAACTGGATGATTGATGACCTAGTGAGAATAAACAATTAAGTTCTGTTCTGGCTTTCATAACAAATCAGAGTAGTGTGGTAGAAAAATGGAGCTCTAGAGTAACACTATCTAGAAAACAATCCTGTCCTACCACTTGCTCACAGTACAGGTTTGTGCAAGCAAGAAAATTAATTCCATGAGGGTCTTTTAAGTATGTGATCATATAGTTTAAAGATAGGATTAATTTCAAATTTTTTCATTCTTATTTTGTCCCTTGTATTCTTGTTTCGTATCTTATTGCTCTGGTAAAAAAGGGGGATGGAAGGAATTGAGGGGAGAGGAACAGGAGAGTGAGGGGACATATACAATTAGCTAAACCAATAATAAATCAATATCATAAATTCCTTACTTTCATCCAGTAATCTCTTGAGGAAGGTATGGGAATCACCTGGTAAGTGAGATCATAAATAGAGTGGAAGGAAGACTAAACCCAAGAAAAATTCCTTAGGCCTGAAATTCCCTGTCCAAATCATTGGTTCCTTCCCACACTGAGCTGTTGATCAAAGGGACCCATGAAGTCCCCCAAACAAGGCAAATTTTGTCAAAGTTCTTGAATGCACAATCCAGGCCACACGTAGACCCTGTTGCTGAAGATGTATCATCACACAAGACCAAGACACCCTGTGAGATCCAGAATGGTAACCAGCTCTCAGGTGGTAGCATGTGTACTGATGGAAGGCATTACGTTAGCTCCTAGGGGAAACTGGCCAATGATATTTGGAGAAATCAGAGACCACTGATGTACACTGAAGACAGATGTCATGACAATGCTGAACACATTGCTATAGGGAAGAGACCAGCAAGTCAAGAAGTGTTCACCTGTGCAATTTTGATTCTAAACCTAGGTGGGTAATCAATGGCTTAACTGATTGGCTAAGAGATCCACTTAGTGGCAAGGAACCCTTACCTGGAACTGGGATCCATGACAAAATCTTATGTGGACCAAGAACCCGGGTTCTAAGGGAAAATTCCCAATACCAGAGAGCTACAGAGAGGCTAGGCCAATTAGAATCTTCCAAATGAGCATTGTGTGTCTCATTTAACCTAAACTGATGTCAGTCTCCAATGTAGATGTTGCTTGTATTTTACAGAAGGCAGTGAGAGAGTTGGGGACAACTCAGTTCCGCCAACAAGACATGGGATGATGGCTGACATCCTGGCAGGAGAGGAACCACTCACGTCCTATCATACAGGCCTGAAATGAAATCTATGAGAAAGTGACAAGATAAACAAGAGGCCTATCACCACAGCAAGTCAGATAACCCATGAAAGAAGAAGTCCAGAGACACTTAAGATCTCAATAATAAAGCAGACTTAAAACTCACCCACCATGACTCAGGAAACTGAGTGGAAAAGTGTGGGGCCTTGCTAAGTGGCATGGAGGACATAAAGGGTTAACTAAGAGTTGAGACAGGCTGAAGCCCTGATGGCTCCCTGCTGAGACCCCCATAGGCACTTCTTCATACTTCTCTTTTGATCCTAAACCTCCAGGCTCCCAGGCAAGCGACAATGAACCCTGCGTTCTCACCCCAGTGGTACTGACAATAGGTGACAGTTCCAGGTGACAGTTTCTCCTTAGCTGCCACCATCAAACTCATGTCTAAGGATCATGTACTTCCCACCACTCAGGGCTGAGCCCCTCAAATTATGCAAATTAGGCATTCACAGGTTGCTAGCCCCTGCCTATCCACTCGTGGGACGTCCACAGACCACCCTGCCCCAACCAATCCTCTTGCTCTACCCCTGCCTCTAATTTTCCTGGCTTCTCCTCTCTATAAATAAGACTTCACATACAATAAATGATATATGCCCATTACACCCATGGCGGCTGTATCATGAGAGTTTTTCTCCTGTCTCTCTTCCATGCAGCTCTACAGAAGAGCAGGGAGTCACCCGGCTCCCTTCCTAACTCAGCTTCGGACCAGTTGTAAGCATCTGTGGAAGAAACAACAGGAGGGCAGAAAGATTTTAAGAGCTAAGGCAGGTGAGAATATCCAGAGACATAGCTCACTTCAGCAACAACACACAAAGAGGGAAAAAACTGGCAACCTCTTGTGCAATTCATAGCCCCCTACCCCATGGACTGATCCAGTATGCCCACTGAGGAGGGCCACCCAGTGGGTTTGGTACAGAGTGGAGGGAAATGGGGGTACCATCACAGGATTTGATCATACAATGTTATCTAATTATTTACAATAAAGATATTTTTTAAAGAATCTAAATACTATAGTAAAAAAGAGGGGAGAAAGTAGATATCCTTGTGTCAATCCTGATTTTGGATTCAATATAATCCCCATTAAAATCCAAATGGCATTTGCAACCAGAAATAGGAAAAAAATCCTAAGATTCCAATAAGATTCCAACAGAATCAGAAGACTACAAATAGCCAAACTGATCCTTAAAAAATGTTAGAGGCATCCACAATATTTGATTTCAGATTATACTACAAAGCCATGCCAGGTATGGTGGCATATGCCTTTAATTTCAGCACTCCAGAGGCAAATGTAGGATGATTGCCTTGAATTTGAGGCCATCCTGAGACAACATAGTGAATTCCAGGACAGCCTCAGCTAAAGTGAGAGACCCTACCTTATAAAACCATATATATATATATATATATATATATATATATATATATATATATATATATATATATATATATATATATATATATATATAATGGCACTGGCAAAAATAAAGACATATCAATCAGTGGAATAACTAGATAACCCAAATATAAACTCACAGAGCTACAGTCATCTGATTTTCAAGAAAGTTGCCCAAAAGATCCATTGGAGAAAGGCCACCTCTACAATAAATGGTGATGGGTTACCTTGTTCAGAAAAAAAAATTCAAAATAGATAATGGACCATAACTTAAGATGCTGGGACTCTGAGACTACTAGAGAAAAACAAAGAGAGAACTCTTCAAAATAGATGTAGGCATTTGCAAGGACTTTCTGAAAAGGAATGTAATGGTCCGAGAAATAATAGAAAGTGTTTAGAAACTGGGTTTTATGAAATAAAGCTTCAGCACAGTGAAGGAAACAATTATCAGAATAAAATGATAGCCTACAGGATGGGAGAAAATCTTTGCCTAGTATATATTTAAATATTTATAATACCTTGGTAATGTAGAAAACTCAAAAATATAAATGTAAAAAAAAATAAATTGTCTGATGAATATAGTGACAAAAGAACAAAAAAAGGTCTATACTATAGGAACACACAAACATATCCATCAGTGTACCTGGAAGATTAGTCTGTGGTTAAAAGTGCTTGCTCACAAAGTTTTCCAGCCTGGGTTCAATTCCTTAACAACCCACATAAGCAAGACAGGAATTCAATATCAGTGACAAGAGTCCCTGGTACATGTGTGTTGCATGTTCAAACACACAGATGGAAATCAATAAATATATTTTTCTTAAAAATACAACAACAAATCAAAGTATGTAATATCTCATCTTTGTCAGAATGGCTATCATGACATAAACAAATTGAAATAAATGCTAGCCAAGATGATGAGGAAAGGAAAAGGTATCCTTGTCCACTATCAGTAGAAATATAAATTAGTATAACCTCTATAGAAATCAGTAAAGAAATTCCTCAAAAACTAAAAATATAACTACAATTTGATCCTGTTATACCACTCCTGGATATATAATTGAAGGAATCTAAGTCAGCATACCACAGAGATATTTGTACATCTATGTTTACTATAACACTATTCACAGTAGCCAAGTTATATATATTCTAGACAAAAAATAAATGGGCCAAGCAAATATGATATAGATATGCAATGGTATTTCACTCAGCCATAAGGAAGAATGAAATTATGAGATTTGCATGGAAGTAGATGGAACTAAATTGTGTCAAGTGCAACCCAGATTCAGAATTAAAACTAGATTTTTTAAATGTGTGTGTGTGTGTGTGTGTGTGTGTGTGTGTGTGTAGGGTAGGGACAAAAAGAAGGTAATGGGAAGAAATGAATATGAACTAAGTACATGATGCTCAGGTAGGAAAGTATCATGATGAAATTCATCATTTTCATCATGAATATACAAAAGTAAAACCTAAAATACACAGTAATTAATACCCTAAACATTGATTTCTTTGTCTGCCTACATTTGCAGTCGCTATCACTTTATTGACTACTATGTATATTCCTTCTCATCACTTCATAGCTTTTGTTACTGAAAAGAGAGAATCTAAGAGAAACATAATTATCACAGAATCTGATATACAGCAAAGTAGTAAAAAATGATACCATGTTATCACAGTTCTCTACTTGTAGTTGCCTTGGTAACCTAGGCTAACATTGACCAAGTGAACTTTGGATGATTCTACGTCCATTTAATTAAATAATATTGGTTGTACAATTACTACAGGCTAGTTTTTGGGAGTATAACAGTGAAAAAAAACTAAATAATATTGCCCTCATGGAACTCACATTCTCCATTCAGAGAAAATAAATAAATAAATAAATAATATACTCCTGTCAGTACTAAAGTGTTTTGTTCAAAAACAGAGAGTATATTGAGTTAGGTCAATTATGTTTTCAGTGAAATACTCTGCTTATTGTAATCTTCATATGCTTTTTGAAAAGCTAAGAAAACAAAACCAAAAACTTCATTATTTAGACCCTTCCTTTCCTGAGATCAAAAAATGAATGGCGGCTTCCGGTTCAAGATGTCTGACTAGCAGACACGCCACGTCCCTCGGGAAACAAGGGTCAGGGTTTTCAGCAGGGATCCAGGTCGTGGACACAAGCTGCAGTCACGCTCTGAGCTACAGATACCTCCCAGCACAGGATTCTCACCACTGGAAGCCTCCATCGAGGACCAGCGCTAACCGGAGGTAGTGAGTTGTCAGGAGCCTGCAAGCCCGGACAGAGCAGCCTCAGGCTGCTGGCTGCCAGAGGCTTTTCCTCGGCCTCTGCCAGCTTCCCTCGGGTTCCCTCACTCTGCGTGTTCCGCGCGTCTATCCTGTCCCTCCTGGGCCATTGAGTGTCTTTCAGTTTCAACATTTTTTTCTCTTTTTTCTTCTTTTCTTTTTCTCTTGCTCCTATGTATCCCCTCCATCCATCCTCCAGGTCTCCAGCGTCTATCCTGCCCCTCCAGGTCCTTGCTAATCCATTTCCTTGCTTAATTTTTTGTTTTTGTTTTTGGCCTGCTGACCTGGACCTGGGCTCATATGTGGCCCCTCCCCCCCCAGGCCTTCAGGTCCCCAGCCCATCTGCCCCACCCCTCCAGGCCCTTGCTAATCTATAACCTTGCTAAATTTGTTTGTTTGTTTCTTTTGTTTTGTTTTGTTTTTGGCCTGCCAACTGGAACCTGGGCTCTTACGTAGCCCCTC
>PVHP010046857.1:0-13126 GCA_004024765.1 Zapus hudsonius
TAAGGATATTATTAAAGAGGGATTTCTCGCAATAACTGAGAGAAATATAGAAGGGAATGCAGAGGGACCTTGATAGAATGGCAGAATGTAATGGGTAAATGATAAGAGACGGTGATGAGAAAAAGGCAATAAAGAGATGGGCTCGGGCTGGAGAGATGGCTCAGCGGTTAAGGCACTTGCCTCCAGTGCCTAAGGCCCCAGGGTTCAATTCCCCAGGACCCACATAAGCCAGACCCACAAGGTGGTGGCCCTGGTGCATTCATTCTCTCTCTCTCTCTCTCTCTCTCTCTCTCTCTCTCTCTCTCTCTCTTTCTCTCTGTCTCTCGGCTTGAAAATGAATAAATAAAATATTTTTTAAAAAAGAGATGGGCTCAATTTCCTTTTATAAAAGATGCTATTAAACATTAAGATTTACTGGGTGTGACATTCTTAATCTCAGCATATGGTATTAAATCATGCCTTACATCCCAAGTCTTATAATAATTATAGATTCCACTTAAAGAAAGCAACAGAGTCATAGTTCCAAAGCCACCCTGAAACACACACAGATTAGGGACCTACACTAAGCTCGTCCCCCAGCTGAGCGGTTAGTCAAATTAAAGACAAATGTTTGCCTAAATCTCTACAATGGTAGCCTAATCCATGCTTCAGGGTGCTTCCATATGCCATCATATGGGACACATGCTGGAGGGGATCTTGGAGACTGGGCTTTCAGATTGCGGGTCTTGGACATTCTAAAGGAACTCTCCTCACTTCAAGAAAACACATAGAATGCACTATGTGTCTTCTTATATTTGGGACCAACTAATTTGGATTCCAGGCTACAGGGGACACCCCAAGCCTCTAGTCCTAAATATGGTTCTAAAGAGATGCCCCTCTTTACAGCAGATGAGAACCAGAATCGGGCACATTCTGATTCAAGACTCTTCTGCTCCTCTTTTCTCCATTGCTGATTCAGGTGGAACATTCAGCTTCCAATACACCCCAAGTTCTCCACTTAGCACAGGGCAATTTTATAACAAACTACCCCTTACCTTTCTTCAAGAATTAAAGGAGACAATTAGAAAAGCATACTAATTTACAAAGATTGGTGGCTAAACCAACCAAGAGCTTAAACAGCTGCTCTGAGGTCCAACTGGTATTATTACAATTGGAAACCAAAAGAGAACAAGAGGGAATAAAATAAAAACTAAGTCAAGGGAGATAAAATTAAATAAATAAGCAGCATCAATATAACAGGTTGTTTAAGGAAGGACCCTTTCAGGAAAGGGGACATCACCAAGGATCCGTTCCTTTGTATACAAAGGGGGGGGGGGGAATTTGTGAAAACTGTCCCAAAGGGAAATGTTGCCAGGCCCTTCCAAGGCCTTATTCTAGATGCTAAGGTTTAACTATTATGGTCAAGGTTACTCATCAACAGCTCACAAATACTAAATTGTTCACGGGTTAAAAAATATACAAAAAAGGACTCTTAAGATACTCATCCAAGCTAAGTATATTTCTTTGTTAATATGTAAGTTATTGGACAAATTAAGTTTTTAAGGTAAAGGTTACTTACTTACTGGTATTAATTTTCTAAAATAAGGTTATCACATCTAAGAACATTATGGATTTAAAAATCATTTCTATTTGTTCATGCTAATGCTATCAAATGGTCATCATTGGACTTGTATAACTTAAAGGTTTCATTTTAGTCATTGTGGCTTCTATCCTCCTGTTCGATAAAATATGTTGGGATAATTTAGCTAAGCTTTTGTAAAATTTGTCATGGATAAAACATAAAATTGTCTTATGTTTATAAGGATCTCTACTATATATCAGGTTAATTAGTGCCTAAAGTTAAACTAACAACATTGGTTGTCAAATGTTTTCTCTTTTGAACACAGATTCACCAAGTGTTATATTAAAATTCAGCTGTTCTGATCAAACAGGACCAGACTCTGCTTTATTGTGGGTAATCACAGAGTCTCCATCTAAGATATTATTTTAACAATTGTCTTATTTCAAGTACTTTAAACTAACTCTTTAACAGATATTCCCTACTCCAGGGTACAAGTTCAGACATCTGAGGAAAATTATTTCAGCCTCTACCATTTGAGTTTCCAAACACTCCTGGATGATTGGTATGTTTTCAAACATAGATTCTGTCTTTCTAGACTGTTCTTGATCTTATGACTTCCAGGTTGGATCTCTATATTTGGACTTATTGCTAAAAATACTTTCAAAACTATGTTTTGTATATATAACAGTCATGAGATATTATGGCCTAAACTGTTACAAATAAATAAACTCAAGGTTGGACAAGATAGACTAAAAGTTATGCCATTCTCTAATTAAATATGCCTTATTAGTCAATTTAATTGTCAATGTTGATATATCTATCCTACAAGGTTAATAAAAATTCCTCTCTAAGTGTGATAATTCCCTGTATAAAAGCCAAAGTCAATTGGCATCATGGGACAAATAGGCTAATATTTTGGCCTCTGCTCCCAGGTCACAAAAGGCCACAAGAGTAAAAGAGCCATACTGGAGTGTTTTTACACTGCTTCTCTGAATGTCACCTATCCTTCTGAAGAAGAAGGGTACAGAGACCCAGAAACAAATCAGTGTACAATCAAAAACAGGAGAGTCAAAGTGGGACTGACAGTCATGACAGCTTTTCAACAAAGGGAAAAAACGAAGGTCAGCATGACCTGGACTCATCCACACTGATAGCGATAATGCTGAGGAAGGCACAGTACTTCTCCCAGACACCAATTCCTCCTTGGACAGCCATCAGTGATCTTGGCTTTAGACCAGGTCTTAAACACTCAGAGAGAAATTTTTAACCATGGATATATGGTAAATATCAAAAATAAAAATCCAAACAAGGCTATAAAACAGGTTTGTTCCTACTGTTAATAGTTCTAATCCTATGACTGAATGTCATAAGCCTTCAACCATCAAAATGGTTTCTAATAGGATGGATCTAAAATAAAATATGTACTGGACAGCTCCCACTGACACTAAAAGGGTTTTGTGACACCTGTCTCTGTCCCTGGCTTGCTCCAGGGAAGAATGGAGGATATATTTGAAAGTTTATCTAGATACATGGAAGACAAGATAAACACCTTAACATGCTCAATTTATTTGCAAATTTAAATACAGAGAGACTTGGGGTATATTCCAATGATATTGTCATATATATATATATATATATATATATATATATATATATATATTCTTAATAACTCTGTTAAGATAAGTCATATGCTTTACAAGTCATACAGGAACCGTCTCAGATCATATCTGATGCTACAGTGCCGTTCAATAATTCTGGGGATAGATCTCGAGTTTCCATGGTGGCCAGTAATCTAGCACCATCTACACTCAACCAGTCTTCACTGGTCACCCTATATAGAACACTCCCCACTAATTTTGGGGAGATAGCCCCACCTCCTTCCTCAAACCGTGAGACAGTACAAAATCTCGGCAATGTGATATATGACTAATGGGTCTCTCTCTCTTGGGCCTTAGTTAGGGACGTTCCACTCTTTGAGAGATTCGCCCCACTGCAATAACTCCATGTCCTATTCAGCAGGAAATAGATAAGAGAGAAAATTCTTCATCCTCATTTCCCAACAGCAGTTGGGGTATCCTAAAGAGAGGGGGGATATGTGAGAGTTTAGGAGTGAGACCCCACACAATGCTGCCAAGCTCCTCCTTAACCCCTCCCCAGTCAGAGCTTTTCCTTGCCTCCTACAGGATCAAAATGGGTATTGTTAGCTCTTATTTCTTAAACATGTATTTACTTTTTTCTGTTTTTTTTAAACATATATGTACTTCTTTCTGGTGCTTTTTGATTTTCAATTCTATACTCCAGTACCCTGACAGCAGTTAGGGTTATTTCTTCAGAGGAGGGATTGTGATGGGTCAGGCAGCTCCAGAGACACCCTCACCTTGAGTGAAAGGTGTCTATCTAGAGCTAAAATCTAGGTGCTATAACTGATTGGTCAGGTATGAATCTAAGAGCTATAACTGGTCAGGTCTCCCTGACTCACCCAGGGGAACTTCAAGTTCCTTAGGACAAATGTCCTTGCTCTCTTCCCCATATGACAGGTCAGCAGAAGGACCTCTGAATCTGGTCTTATAAAGGTAAGGCCTTCCCCAATGGGAAGGCTCCATATTTTCCCCACATGAGTCTCTCCTCATAATGGGAGCCCTCTGTTGTTTTTTCTGCTCTTGCCTGTTTAGCTAAACAGCATAAGGTCTGATAAACTCTCAACATTTTTCTCCCCACGCTATTGGCTGGAGAACTCTGTAACTCTCCATGTTCCCATAAATAATAAAGTCTCCCACTATACCTTAATATCTTGTTGTCTATGATTTTAATTCTTTAACTTTGTAGACAACATTTCAGGTATTCCTTATATTTGGGGATACATTGGAATTTTTGCTAGGCATTATGTAAATGCTAACCCCCAACTCAGCCCACTATAAGAGGTCCCTGCATGAATCTCTGAAGGTGAGTCCTTGTAAAGCCCCTATTTCTCCTTTAGGAATGGGAATGTTTATTCTGTGCCATTATATGTTGGAAGTAAGTGAACTGTACTTGGATTTTGCAAGGCTCACAGCTAAGAGACTGCCTTGAGTCTAGGATAAGGCTGTAGATTTTTTAACAGAAAAGAGACATACAATTTTAGACTTGGAGCTAGAGAAGGGAGGGAATAAGGCAAGCTAATACTAGATAAGTAGAGGTCAGAAATACTGGGGATTGATGGTGTAAATATAGTTGGGGGTTTTATGTAGGTGATGAGGGGCTGGGAAGAGATATTTTGTAAAAACTAAAGAGGTTATAAATGACCCCACATTGAAACCTACTTCTTTGCTAGTTATTTAAAAGAATATGTAAGTTTAAAGAAAAGTGAGTTTGGGCAGAGAAATTTCCGTGCCAAGGTTGAAATATCTCACAGTGAGTTGTTGGTCAGTGAGAGCTCCATGTCTATGACTATCTTATCCAGTAGAAAAGTAATGCCCACCTACCTTTAGGAGATAGCTTTACCAATAGTCAGTAGAGAGGAGGCTTTCAGCTCAGTTCTGGCTTGATTTCTCAGTGTCCTGAACCCTAAGTATATGGTGCCTTCAATAATAAGATTTTAGGTTTGGTGAGCAACCAAGTGTCTTGGAAATAGTATGTGCTATTTTGGGCACATCAGGGTATCAAGTATTTCCTCTGCTCTCTCCTAATAAGGCATGATATTTGAGTTGGCATTTTCCACTTTCTGGGTTTTGCCCTAAATAGCAATACAGGGGGAAATACATGATGTGGGTACAAAAAATGGAAATATCTAAGTCAAAGTTATGCAGGATACATTTAAACAGGTTGATTAACAGATTTTATTGAAGGTGTTTGCAATTGAAACAAGAGACTCAAACTAAATCTGAGTACATGTCATTGAAGAAAAAGGACTGAAGATTATATATATATATATATATATATATATATATATATATATATATATATATATATATATATATATATATATATAATATCCAGTTCTTTTTTATTTCAATGACTCTGTACTCAGATTTACTTTGAGGTATAACAGGGAAGCCCAACTCAGAAAATTCAAGAGTCAGCAGAAGGCATATTCCGGAGAGAAGAGACAGCTCTTCATCTTGAGGAGACAAGCTATCTTTGATCCAGAACCACCTAAATAGCATCCCATCATTTTTCCTGTGCAGTCATGAGATGGCATTCCCTTTCCTTTCCTTTCCTTTCCTTTCCTTTCCTTTCCTTTCCTTTCCTTTCCTTTCCTTTCCTTTCCTTTCCTTTCCTTTCCTTTCCTTTCCTTTCTTTTTTTCCTTTTCCTTTTCCTCTCCTCTCCTCTCCTTTCCTTTTCTTTGTTTTGTTTTGCTTTGCTTTTCCTTTCTGTTTTCTCTCTTCTCTTTTTCCCTTCTTCCTTCTCTCCCTCCTTTCCTACTTCCTTGCTGGATTTTACAGAGACTTTACCTCTACTGTTCTTATTTCCCCTGGAAATTAATAATCAAGTTCCCAGAATGCTCTCACTTTCAAAGTAAATGGAAGTAGTCAAGCTTACATAAAATGTTCAGGCAGCATCTTTCTAAAGGTGGAATTTTTGAAAATCAATCACAAGAAATAATGGACATCATGGGCTGGAGAGATGCTCAGTGGTTAAGGCACTTGCTGGCAAAACTTAACGACCCAATTTCAATTCCCCAGTCCCTACATAATGCCAGATGTACAAAGTGGCTAAGTGACTAGAGGCCTGGTTGCACCCATTCATATTCTCTTTCTCTTTCTCTCTCTCTCTCTCTCTCTCTCTCTCTCTCTCTCTCTCTCTCTCTCTCTCTCTCTGTCTCTATCTGCTTGAAAATGAATAAATAAATTTTTTTTTGGTTTTTCGAGGTAGGGTCTTGCTCTAGCCCAGGCTGACCTGGAATTCACTCTGTAGTCTCAGGCTGGCCTTGAACTCATGGCGATCTCGTACCTCTGCCTCCCGAGTGCTGGGATTAAAGGCGTGAGCCACCACACCCAGCTAATAAAATATTTTTAAAAAGACAATCTTTAAAAAAATATTGCTCTAAATTCTTTTTTCACCTGTGATTCCCAAACCAACTGTAGCACTTTCCCCAATAATTTGTCATTTTCTTTAAATACCCTAAGAAACAATGTGCCATCTATCTTAGAATTTAAAATATTATTACCTTAAAAATTATGTGCCGCCACAGGAAAATAACTTTCTTTCAAAATGTTTGAAAAATTGTTTCTCATTAGCTGTGAATAGGTGTTATTTAAAATAGGGCCTTTAGCCTGTCAATAGAAATATAGTCAACTGTAATCTAAAGTGTTAGATTTCAATTGCTGGTATCTAGGATCAGAGGATGACTAGTTTCACTCACTCAGAGCATCTCTCCTGCTGGCAATGTCTCTAGGAACAGATATATCCAGTGGAACCCAGGACTGTAAGGACCTTGATCGTCAGTGGAAAAATCTGGATTGGAGCATATGTTTCACCACCATTTAATAGCACTTATCTCATATTTGATAAAAGAAGGGAAGTTAATTGGGAAGTGGCTGATTTAAGTAGAGATACAGAGATGTTCCTTGTGATATGGCAGAGTAAGAAGAGAACAAGCAGATGACAAGCCTTGCTCATTCCTTGTAGCCTGAGCCCAGGTGGGAGTCCTTCAGGCTGAAGCTTGGGAGAGCATGCTCACCGAGCCTGTGGGAGGCATGTGGAGAAGGGCCACCCAGAAGACCAGTTAGGAGGCTCTTGTTGTCTCTGCTAAAGGAGATTAGACCTGGAACAACATCGCTTTAGCAATCAATTGTTAGATTCTGAATTGTAAAACTAAAGCCTATAAACCCGAAGAGACTCAAAGCTGGGCAAATGTAGAGATGGAGGTCACCTGTGACTCTACATCTTGCTTCTCAAAGTTGAAGAAACAGTGGCAGGCCTCTCTAAGGTGACCTGTAATTTGTGAGATGCAAATTTAGAGATGTTTGGCTCAAAGGAATATTTTGCACTCTGGACCATGTAAAGAAAATGATAACCCATCCAGTCTAGAGTTCATTGCTATGAGTCTGGATCTAGTGGCAAGTGGAGCTGGAGGAAGAGGGTCAGGAACAAGGAATGGGTTGTGAGAATAAGCACAGGCCAGAGAAGAGGGTCAGTTTGAGATTAACCCTGCATGAAGTGGAAAAGAGACGACGTGTTTGAGCCTATGAGTTTCATGCTTACATTTTATACAAAATACTATAACACCACCTTCTTGTTGCTGTATGAAATGAGCCTGGAGTCCAAAGAAGAATATTAACAATGAGACACTTCTGGAGATGGTTGATGATAAATTCAGTGCTTTCTGTCTCCTAACTCAATCTATATATCGACCAGAAAGAGTGTACATAATGAGAGGCAAGGGGTTTGTTCATGCTTCTGGTAAAAAGGTGATAAACAGGACAAATTCTGCAACTGAAAAATATGATGTGTTCTTTCCCTCCTTAATGTACATGCCTTGTGTAGACAGTTTTAGGAATAAAAAGAGACCCAAAATTCATGGAAAAAAGGAGAAAAAATGTTGCAAGGAAGTGAACTCTTGGACTAAACTTATAAGCAAGAATCCTGATGGTGATAAAGAAGTTAAACTGAACAAGGTGTTCCAGACCCAAAAAAACAATGTGATGAAAGACATCACAGAGAAAGAAATCCTCCCCAAAGCTTTCAATTTTTCTAAGACAAATAGAGGCATAGTTTACTTCCAGGGAAGTGTAGAATGTAAGGTAATTGGCAAGTCATGAGAAAACCCTAATTAAAAGACTTAGGGATAAAAAAAATAGTGCATTGCAGAAAATAATTGCACTTTGTTTTGAACAGAGTAGTTTTATGATTAAATAACTCACTCCAGCTTCTTTATGAAAAAAATGGATTTGAAAGACCACAAATACGAAATAACAGTAAATCACAATGTTTCATTGAGCAAGCAAAAAATTATAGTGGCCCTATATATATGTTGGCAAAGGCTTTCATTATAGGATTCAGGGAATTTTGGCAAACATATATACCTGTGCAAATTATACCCAATCAATACATAGACCGTTTCTATCACCAAGAGATTTTTCTTATCTAATCATCTTGAGGAAGTAGTTTGGTGCATTTTTTTTATCTTTAGCTTGCTTGGCCTTTTGGTGATCTCCCTATAATTAATATAAAATCCATAATGTCTGTACTCTTTTGAAGCAGATGCTTTATTAAACGTAACTTTTTTTCCCAATCTGTTCCTGTTGAATGTGCCAACTTGTTCCTTTCCATCGCTGAGTTCCAATTTAGTTCATGTATATATCATTTTATTTAAGTCAACAAATTTCCTGCAATTGCAAATTTAGAATATTTACAATTAGCAGCTAATATTGTTAAATATTCTATGAATTTGGCTGCACAAAGTATCACAGTTTTGTATAATATGGTGTAATAATTTTATGGCTGTTTTTTAACTTCTTTCTACATAAACATTTAGTAATACAATTAGTAAGTCAGAGAGCAAATATGTATTTAATAAGAAAGCAAAACCAAGTAACACATTAGTTGTATCATTCTACATTACCAAAACAAATGATAAAATTAGTGATTTTCAAATCATGCAATAGGGCTAGGGGGAGATTGCTTAACGGTTAAAGGTATTTGCTTGCAAAGCCTTATGACTGAGATTTGATTCCTGGCACCCATGTAAATTAAGATGCACATGCATCTGGAGTTCATTTGCAGGGGAAAGAAACTCTTCCATGCCTGTTGTCTCTCTCTCTCTCTTCCTCTCTCCCTCTCCTTTCTTGCTAATAAAAGAAAATTTATAAAATCTTGGAATAATTTTGTTGTATTAGTCCTTAATTGAAGAAATTTCCTGAAGTACAGAATTATAAAGCAGTGTGGTTTTAATATGTTTTTCTTTGATAATTTACTGTGTAGATTGTCTGAACATATGTTTTGTGAAATCACAAAGTCCAATTGCTTGAGGGTTTTTTTCCCTAAATTGTTGAACTTTTGCTCTTGTTACTGGTGTGTGTTTATTAGTGGGGTGTTTTGAGTTATTGAATTGTGTAGGTACTCTAAAGATGTTTATGTATTTGTGGAAAATACTTTCTGCCATTTTAAGTCTTTTAATGCTCATTTTGTATTTTAAAAATATACACAAAAACATAAACATTAGTAAACTAGATGAGACTAACAGTGTTATTTTAGATACATGTGCATATATGAAATTTTAAAGCAGGTTAATCATATTCATTTGCTTAATTATTTTAGGTATATTTATTTGTGAATTATATGGTTTTATATCTTTATTATGCATTCAAACTTTTTACTTGTTTTATTTAAAGATATTTTCTATGATAATTTACCATTCACATATTCCTCTTTTTAGTTATGTTCCTCTTTTTTAAGTTTTATGTTTTTATTTCATAGTGATTATCTGAATAAGGTAAATTTGGATGACAATGATTTATACCTTACCTATGGAAACAAACTTACCTGTTTATTTCCAGGTAGAGTATGTGGTTTCTTCTAATTTTATTTATTTATTTATAATTTATTTTTTTACTTTATTTTATTTTGTTTTATTTTTTGTTTTTTTGAGTTATGGTCTCTCTCTAGTCCAGGCTGACCTGGAATTCACTCTGTAGTCTCAGAGTGGCCTTGAACTCATGGTGATCTTCCTACCTCAGCCTCCCAAGTGCTTAATGTTAATTTTAATATTTACTTTTCCTCATGGAGAGACAGAAGGCAGTACTATTGTTTTCATTTTCCCTCACAAATCTTTTCAATGTAGTCACATGTTTTTTTTCTTAATATATCCATGGCCTGTGTGAGTGATTTCCTCACTCATCACCTTTCATTCTTTCACTTTGTTTGCTTCATGGGAAATTTATCAATGTTACATGGGAGAGTTTGAGTGTCCATCACCTTTAGGAATGTCAATTTGTCAGATTTTTAAATCTGCAGTGCTCATGCAATATATGTATTTATTATATATGTATATAATCTGTTATATATAATCTTATACATTATATATAATCTGCTGCTAAATGAAAATATTCTTTTTAACTAAAACCATTGCTATTGGGAACCTTTCTATTTGGTGGACATTTTGTGTTTTCTTCTGTTTTTGTAAATAATACATCTGTCTTTCCATATCCTGATGCATTGAACAGCTTTCAAGATCAATAAGAAAAACTGTAAATGATAAACTTTAACTTTGCATCAATAATTAAGCTCTAATATCTATGGTCCAAATTCATTCTACATTTTTTATGATGTTGATTTTTGGCTGAAGTCTATAATTTAATTATCTTTTGGATATGTGGCTTTCTATCCAGTTCTTTGAATCATTTGCATAAGGTATTGATTAGTCAAGAAACAACCTCTAAGGAAGTGGTGTGATGAGCAAAAGATCTATTCCCACAGCAAGGCAGATATCCCAGGAAAGGATAATGGAGAGAGGCACCAAGGGTGCCCAAAATTGTCCAAAACAGAAATTCAGAGTCTCTTAAAAACCTAATAACTATGCAAAATTTAAACTCATCCACCATGACTCAGGGAACCTTGCAGAAGAAGTGGTGGAAAGAATATAAGAGCCATGGAGGGATATCTAATGTATAAAAGGAAATGTCATCCTGATTTCAATGGTTTTCTCTAATAACTTATGAGACTGAGCATATTGTTTTGTATATATATATATATAAATGTAATATATATATATATATATATGGGGGGGCAGGCTCAACTTCTTTCTTTCCCCATGGTTTCCTCTTTGCTTGATGACATCACTTGCACTAATAGGACTCTCTTCAGTAAAAACAGCATGCCTCATTTTCACCTCTCTGTGCCAGCTTAGTTAGTTTCACTCTTTCCTCAGAGACCTGCACCTTTACACAATGTACTTATTTTCTTAGGATGATCCATTGTTGTCAGATAAAGTTGGCCATTCACTTCTTCTTGAAGACCTATATAGCAGCTCTCATGGGGTTTGTTTCCACAGGTTATCCCCTACGTAACCCAAACCTTTCCTTTTTTTATGACAAAAGGGCTATGGATGCTTCTAGACTTTTGATTGTTCTATCACATCTCTATCCACAAGTTGGTAACAAAGTAAAAGCATATCTATGTGTCCTATCTATTATCTATCTATCTATCTATCTATCTATCTATCTATCTATCTATCTATCTATCTATCTACCTATCTATCATCTATCTGTCATCTATCTAACACTCATCTATCTATCATCTATCTATCTATCTGTCTATCTATCTATCTATCTATCTATCTATTTATGTTTATCTATCTATCTATCTATCTATCTATATATGTATATATATATATATGTTTGTGGAGCTAGAGGACTGTGTTTCCTTTATGGAACAACAGAAGTCTTACCTGTTATACAAGAGTTTACTGTAGGCTAAAAGATTTAAATCCCATTTAATAGCAGACCACAGTCTCGATACTCTGAGTATAACTGGTAATCTCACATTTCCCTGAAGTAATACCTCCCATTGTTTAATAGTGAAGCAAGAAGACTAGACATGCAGTGGAGTTGCTGTCGCATAGGAACAGATTAGAAAGAAGGATGATGCCCATAGAATTTGATTGTACAGTGATGCAATGCTTCCAATCCTGCAATCTGGATGCCTGCCAACACCATTTCCTTGTTTCCAGTTTCTAATTCAAACTCCGGCATGGATTTGAGGACACCTTCATCTCTAATTTAAAATTTCAAGTAAGTTAAACAGTGTCATACCATCAAGAAGATTTTGTTATGAAATTTTCACAAAATCTACAAAGCTAACCTATCGGCATTTGTCTAATCTGTTTTTTTACTGAAGGCTTTGCTTAATGAGTAGCCTTGTATCTGATGCTTTAGTATATAATGGATATAAGGCCACAAGGATACATACCAAAAACTACAACCTCATGAATTGCATAGCTATAATTGACAGAAATGCTTCAAAATTATGGCAATAACCATGCATGTGATATACATTAAATTTGAAAATTTACTAATCTAACTAATCTGATGATTGTCTCATTTTTGATGTCTCCATCTAAGGAAGTATATCCATCCATCCATTTGGATAGTTTAGAAAAAATGTTTAATTCTGTCAGAGAGATTATATTGACAACTCCTCTCTATTGCTCCAAATATAAACTATTAGAGGAAGTGGATTAATTGGTATGTTAATGAGATTGAAAATATTAGTAATTTTTTTCAGAGCTAAAATCAATTATACTATCACATCTCAATGCACTCACTTCTGATACATCTCTCCCAAATCCAGATACAAAATTAGAAATGATAGAAAAAAATGATGTATCTTGGCAATAATATTTTTATAAGTAGTAAGCAAGGAAAAAAGAAAACAAGGTAATATTGTCTCAGAACTGATTACTAAAGTAATTTTGTAAGAAATAATGTTTAACAGCAAGAGCAATAAAGCAGAATTTTCATTGCCATGACAAAATAAAACAAATGGTTCAGAATTTCAAGAACAAATTTCAATGGAGTATTTTCATATAAGCACTCCATTATGGTAGATCATCTGTGCATATTATGCTGCAAATGAATGAAAACTTT
>PVHP010046858.1:0-13125 GCA_004024765.1 Zapus hudsonius
GGTTTTGATTTGCATTTCCCTGATGCTTAAGGATGCTGAGCACTTTCTCAGGTGAGAAAAGGCCATTTGTGTTTCTTCTTCTGTGAATTTTCTGTTGAGATCAATGCCCCATTTTGTGAGGGGGCAGTTTGGGATTTTGTTATTAATTTTTTTGAGTTCTCTGTAGGTTCTGGAAATTAGGCCTCTGTCTGAGTTGTAGCTGGTGAAAATCATCTCCCAGTTTGAAGGGGGTCTATTGACTCTGAGAACAGTGTTTTTATCTGTACAGAAGCTTTTGAGCGTGATCAGGTCCCATTGGTTAAGTGATTGTTGTACTTCCTGGGCTACTGGAGATTTGCTCAGGAAGTTGTTCCCTACTCCTATCTCCTGTAGGGTTCCTCCTACTTTTTCATCAAGGATGTTTAGGGTTGTATGGTTAATATTGAGGTCTCTGATCCATTTGGAGTTGATCTTTGTGCATGGTGAAAGGAGTGGGTCTATTTTCATTTTTTTACATGTGTTTGTCCAATTTGTCCAGCACCATTTGTTGAAGATACTATCTTTGACCCGCATACATTATTGGCACCCTTGTCGAAGACTAAGAAGCTGAAGTTACTTGCATTAAACGCTGGGTCTTCAATTGTATTCCACTGGTCAGACTGTTTGTTTTTCTGCCAATACCATGCTGTTTTAGTTACTATGGCTTTGTAGTATGTTTTAAAGTCAGGTATGGTGATACCTCCTGCGTAATTTTTTTTTGCTCGGAATAGTTTTAGCTATTCGAGGTCTCTTACCCTTCCAAATAAATTTTGAGATTATTTTTTCAATGTCTGTGAAGAAGGAGGTTGGGATTTTTATTGGCATTGTGTTGAATCTGTAGATTGCTTTTGGCAGGATTGCCATTTTTTACTATATTGATTCTCCCTATCCATGAGCATGGAATGTTTTTCCATCTCGTCACATCCTCCTCTATTTCCTTCTTGAGTGTTTCAATATTTTCCTTATATAAGTTTTTCACTACCTTGGTTAGTGATATTCCCAGGTATTTAATTTTATTTGAGGATATAGAGAATGTGACAGTTTCTCTGATGTCTTTTTCCGAATGTTTGTCTTCTGTATATAGAAAGGCTACTGATTTTTGTGTGTTAATTTTGTATCCTGCCACTCTGCTGAAGGCATTGATCACCTTCAGGAGTTTACTAATACTGTCCTTTGGGTCTGATATATATAAGATCATGTCATCTGCAAAGAGGGATAGTTTGACTTCTTCCTTTCCGATTTGTATCCCTTTTATGCTGTTCTCCTGTCTTATTGCTTGGGCTAGGACTTTAAGCATTATGTTAAATAGCAGAGGTGAGAGTAGACATCCCTGTCTTGTTCCTGAGTTAAGCAGGAACTCCTTGAGTCATTCCCCATTGAGGATGATTTGTGCTTTAGGAGATCTGTATATTGACTTTATCATGTTGAGGTATAGGCCATCTATGCCTATTCTTTCCAGGGTTTTGAACATGAAGTGATGTTGAATTTTGTCAAAAGCCTTCTCAGCATCAATTGAGATGACCATGTGGTTTTTGTGGGTGAGTTTGTTAATGTGGTGAATTATATTTATTGACTTGCGTATGTTGAACCATCCCTGCATCCCTGGGATGAAGCCGACTTGGTCAGGGTGAATTATAGTCTTGATGTGGGTTTGCATTCGGTTTGCTAGGACTTTGTTTAGGACTTTTGCATCCAAGTTCATCAGGGATATGGGTCTGTAGTTTTCTTTTCTTGTTACCTCCTTGCCTGGTTTGGGAACTAAAATTATTCTTAATCAATTATATAGTCAACATTCAACTATGTATTCAACATGAGATCACATATTATTTATACATTTACATGGCACGTATTCAGAAAAGTCTATGTATGCACTATATATTAAAGAAAATATAGTGCTATGGACTATAAAACATACATTGTTAAAGAACGTAAATATTAAGTAACTTATTTCTCAGAGCTGCTGTATGAGTTTGGTTCCTTCCTATTTTTAGATGTAGAAATAGTGGGATAAATAATTTGCTCATTGTCATATTCCAATTACACAATGTTAAAACAGTTATTACATGAATAATAACCAATATTTCTGATTTCTCTTGAATATCTAGAACTTCTAATGAAATGAGCTCTTGATCCCCCGGGCAACAATTAGCCCTATTAGATAGGATATACGTGGTATAATTTTGTCAGATTATTGACTGGTTAACTTTAAAAATTTCTATTATTTTCCCTATTTCTTTATGGAGTTGAGAAAACAGCATCACAGTGTTCAAAGTCGAGGAGAAAAATCTTCAGCAAAAGGAAAGATTGACCTCTAAGGCACAGAGACCACCATGGAAGAGGAGGCAGAAAGAATGTAAAAGCCAGAAGATAGGGAGGAATATTTTGGAACACTGTCTTCCTGATATGATATGACATCACATTCATCCAGTCACAGTAGCTGTGGTTACCTCGACGAGACCTGTGCAAGAATGAGCCTGTCAACATTCCCTCATGGATGGAGGAGGAGCTCATGAGCCCCCCAACTGTCCTTGAGGAAATATTGGCAGCTGGTGGTTGCTAGGGGAGACGGTCACTTTCTTCAGTGGGGTAGTCACTGGCATATTGCCATGCTCTGATAAATAACCCCTTAGCCCCATGCTCATGATAACGAGGGGTTAGGGAAGGCCTGAGACTTCTTAGAGTGCCTCAGCCTGCCTACTTCAAATGCTCTCCTCTCCCCTGGGTGCTGGGTACAATCATTTCTCTTTCAGAAAAATACAGATGGCTAAAGCTGCACTAGAAGCTAAGGATGCAGCTGTAGGTGGGAACAGAAGCAGAACTTAAACTTGAAGCTGCTTAAGAGGATGCAGAGAACACTCTACACATCACAAATGACAGGGTCCAGTGCCCAGTACATGCTAAGTGTGCACTCTCCCACTGGGCTACACCCTCAGGTCTGAGGCATTGGTTTCTGGATCTGAGTTTTCTTCACCTTTCATTTGATCATAAAAAAAAAAGTTTTCCTATGAAAACAACCGGAGAGGCAAGGTTTTAGACTGACTAGGTGATGGGTAGTTTCTCTTAGACTCAAAATCAAGCAAGAGCCTGAATTTCAAATCGTAATTATAATCCCCTCTATGGCACTGATAATTCAGATACAAGTGATTTCTTTGTGTGAGAATCTCCTACTAGGACAGCCCCACACCTGGGTCAATAACTAATAGGGACCTATCTGTCTTGTTTTGCCTCTCTGAACGTGTGACTTCATTTCTGTCACCAAAGACCAATCTACATCCTTGTCATCTGGCCTTGCTCTCAGCTCTTCCCTCTCCATGACAGAAGGGGGTGATGTGCTAAAAGGAAATGGACTCAGAGGCTTTTCTCTTCAGCTCTCCCTCTCAATCCTTGTAAGCGACAGGATCCACAAGGATGTTATGTGCAAATGTGGGCACTAAGGAGAAATTTCTAGTTTTAGTGTTTTCTTCCCAGTATTTATTGGTCCCCTGCCCTTCATGGCTTCTGGAGAGTCACTTGGGAAGGAATTCTTCTTTTGCAGCTAATGAGCCTGCCTGCTCTCAGCTCCAGGGTAGGGTGAGTGACCAAGCTGGACATTACATGCATCTGAATCCCTGTTCCCATAGCTTTTCTTTCAGGAGCAGGCACATACCAGTGAGCTCAACCAGGACAAAGACTGGACATTTACTGGGGAGATTGGAAGATAGTTTTCTCTTCTGTGGTGGTCTTGTTATAAAAGTCTGGGGCTTTTCCCAGAGCAAGACATGGGAAAAGGAGTGAGAGAGTGAGGGAGAGGGAAAGAAAAGGAGGGAGAGAGGGAGAAGGGAGAGAGAGGACTGTCTACTACCAGCATTTTAAATTATATGATTTTTTTCATAATTTCCCTGGTTTACTTAAGCCTGTGGAGTTGAATCTTCACTAGTTGCAGTTCTCAGAGTCATGACTAACGAATGTCTGTTTACAGCTGTGGGTACCAAGTAGAGCCAAGCCTGTGAAACCAGTTTGTTAATTCAGGGGGAAGACAAACAGAAAGCCATGAAGTCAAACGACCCAGAAATACCATATAAAGACACATAAATGTCTAAGTGGGAGGACTGTGCTACTTGGTTCTGAGCCATTGGGTCTGACAAGTGGTGTGATATGTGAAGGGAAAGGGGGAAGTAAAAGGTCACAACTCATGACAATGGCACTTTGTGGCTGCAAAGCTCTCGAGGGGCAACTGATCACACTTCCTGAGGCTGTGAGAAAGATTATCAACTTCAAATTTCTGATTTCTTCAGGCTGTATATCTTATTTTTCATTTACTGTATTATTTTATGCTATCCATAAAAGCACTGATACCTTTTAGAGTTAAGATGTTTTTGTTTATTATAGGTGTGTGAGCCACTATACCTTGTGGAGTGAGGTTTCGATAATTATTTATGACTGGTCAATACAAACACATGGTCCTGACTTTGTTTTGGAGAGAAGAAGTGAGAAAATGGCAGAAATTAAACAAGCACTTCCATGTCATTGCCTCTGAGGTGTGCTTTGATTTTAGGTGGTTTCAAGGGCTAACCTAGGACACATTGCAACTCATTAGCAAAGTAGGTATTGTAGAACAATTTTAAGAAGCTTAGAGGAAGCCTACTTTAGATCCCTATATATATATATATTTCCTTTGTTTTGAAAATTTTATTTATTTATCTGTTAGCATAGAAAGACACACAAACACACAGAGAAGTGAGAGAGAGAGAGAGAAAGAGAGAGAGTAGTGGGGAATCGAACTCAGATCTTTAGGTTTAGGCAAGCACCTTAACCACTGAGCCATCTCTGTCTCTGTTTCTAGAGCACTGGGAATAGGGCGGGCCTTCTCGTCCACCCAGCATTTATATGGGTACCAGGAATCTGAATCCTGGTTCTTATGTTTGTGCTTATCAATTGAGCCATATCAGCTCCATGCCCCTGTTTTATTTTAAAATTTAGTTTAATTTTTTGGATGTGTGTGTGTGTGTGTGTGTGTGTGTGTGTGTGTATAATATGTGTGCAGGTGCAAGTACAGATGTGTGCATGTGTGTGCGGAAGCCAGAGGACAATCTCAGGTGCTGTTCCTCAGGTATCCCCATCGTTTTCTTTCTGAGACGGGGTTTCTCAGTGGCCTGGAGCTCACCAATTAGGCTAGGCTGGCTGGTCAGTGAGCTCCATGGACCCACTTGTCCCTGCCTCCCTGCTGTCCTCATGCCCATCCTTTTATGTGGGTTCTGGTAATTGAACCCAGGCTTCATGCTTGCATGGTGGACACTTTACTGGCTGAGTTATTCTATCCCCTATTTCATTTTTTTTGAGACAGAGATGTAAACAGCTAAGGATGAATTTGAACTTCAGACCTTCTTGCCTCTACCTCCTGGGATTGCAGATGTGTGTCACCATGCCAGGATTATGAAGGGCTAGGGAATTTACCTAGCGTGCATATTAGGTAAGCATTCTGTCAACTGAGCTACATCCTCACCGCATCACACAAGACCACGTGTGGAATTTTCTAATTGGGCCTTTGTGTTGGTGTTTGAAAAGTTTTGGATTTTGGATTAGGGTTAGGATGCCCAATTTATATGCATTTTTCATCACTCTGCTCCAGAATGCTGTTTTTTCTTTTTCTTTCTTTCTTTTATTAATTAATTTATTTTTCAATTGTCCATAATGAGTTACATTATTTAATGGGCAGACAATAAGCAGACAATAAGTTGTTATCCCCCGTTCCCCAGTGCCCCTCTTCCCCATCCTGGATCAGCTGGATATCCTTCCCAGAATGCTGTTTTTTCTTAAACTCCATTTGTGTGTGTGTGTGTGTGTGTGTGTGTGTGTGTGTGTGTGAGAGAGAGAGAGAGAGAGAGAGAGAGAGAGAGAGAGTTCTGGTTTTCTATAAGGAGAAACTCAGTTATGGTGACCAGAGCCAATTGAGTCCCAATTAAAGGAAGCTAGGCTTGAGCTGGGAGCATTTGTTCTGATTCAAAAGCCACCTCTGCTTCCTGCCTCATGAGGCTGCTTCAGTGTCAGCACAATGTGGGGAGGGAGGAACTCTGCTCCACACAGGGATGAAGGGACCCGGGGCCTCGGATGCTCTGTGATGAAGCGGAAGCCACTTGTTAGAGCCAGGGGAGTGGTGACAATAATAGGAGACTGCCTGGATGGAAAGGCTGGGATCACAGGCAGTTCTTTCAGTGGCAGAAACTTTCCACTCCCCAAGAAGCAGGAAAGAAGCCCGCAGAGGTGATTAAAGCGGCGATTGGGAGGCAGAGCAGACTGAGATGAGATGATGGTAGACTCGCAGGGCTGGGCTAGAGCATCCTGAACACTTCATCACCTGGGGTCTGCCAAGAACCAGGGCTTCAATTCATTGTGGTAGTGGACACTGATCATCAGGTATCCAGCATCTACCCACTCATTCATGTGCCCAACAGGTGTGTGTAGAGCTTCCTGTAAAAGCAGAGCCATAGTTAGGTGATTAAAATCTCTCTCTCTCTCTCTCTCTCTCTCTCTCTCTCTCTCTCTCTCTCTCAGCTCCTAATTCAATGGGGGGAAATTTGACAAATGACACATAGTGGACCCTTCACAGCCAGTAACTATTATTTTCAGGTGCAGGTAACCTAAGCAAGTACTTGTTAGTGACTATTTCACCCACCAACTGTAGGAAGGTACATTCCCTTTTTCTTTCTGCTTTACACTTAGAAATCAAGAGGGCAACATTCTTCAAAAACTCCTTCACAGATCGACTCACCTTTCCTGGAGGGACATTAAGAGAAGTGTTGACAAGTTATGAGCCTTTTGATTTGGGTCATAAAGTGTCACTCAGAGTTTGTCTGGCACACAAAGGTTGACAGGAGGCTAGATCAACATTTGGAATATGTGAGTGACAGTGACTGTAGGGAATATTCTTGGGTTATTTTTGTGAAGCTTTCATTGAACAGCCTATTCTGATAATCTGATTTTGATTTACTTTAAAGGCTTTTGATTTTGATTTACTTTTAAGCAGTATAATTCTGGCTCCAGAGTGATGGTCTTATTTTACTGCTTTAAAAATTGCAAGGAGAGAGGGAGAGATAGAAATAGAGATAGGAGAGAGAGAGAAAGAGAGAGAGGGAGAGAATGAGAATCTTTTGCCACTGCAAACAAATGCCAGACACATGTGCCATTTTATGCATCTGGCTTTATGTGGCCACCAGGGAATTGAACTCAGGTCAGCAGGCTTTGCAAGCAAGCACCTTTAATGGCTGAGTCATATCCCCAGCCCTTAAATGGAAGTCATTTTTAAAAAAATTTTCAAGGCAGGGTCTCATTCTATCCCAACCTAACCTGGAACTCACTTTGTAGCCCCAGGCTGGCCTCAAACTCAGGGTGATCCTTCTACATTAACCTCATGAGTGCTGAGATTAAAGGCCATTAGTGCTTTTTGAAGGGTTAAGGTTAGGATGGGTTTACAAAGGATTATGTATTGACTCTTAGGATCAGATTTGGGCTGTCCAGCAAGAGTGGAGAAGCCATAATGGAAGCTGAACCCATGGCAATCGGTGTAAATGAGATCCCAGTGTGAGCACCTGGCTTCATCTCCCTGCTGCAAGAGTGTGTGAGAACCTCCACTTGACTGCCAAGGGCTGGCTTCCAGAAGACGGACATGATGTAAGTTCCTTCCACTCCACTGCTCCACATGACCCTGATATTGCCTTAACATGACTTTCTCATTTCCACCAAAGTGATCTTCCAGGCTCCACTCTACACTCTCTCAAATCAATACTTTGGCTAGCAACTAAACTGAAATTCTACAAAGAACTTTTTTCATGTCAGTCTTTCACTTAAAAATTCCAAGGGCTTCAGAATAAAACCCCAAACATTAGTGTGCTGTTGGCTTTCCATCACAGTGACAGAGTATGTGAGACAAGCAGCTTATAAGGAGAGAAGGTTTATTTTGGCTCCTGGTTTCAGAGACTTTAATCCATGGTTGGTTGGCTACAATGTTATTGGGCCTGTGGCAAGTCTGCATACCATGGTGGGAGCATATGGTGGAGTCAACTGCATGACTTATGATAGTTGGAAGGCAGTGAGAGTGAGGAAGGGGTTGGGGTGCCAGTATCTTCTTTAAAGACATGCCCTTAGTAACTAAGCATCCCCCCACATTTGCGTAGCAAGTGTTATCCACTGAACCACCTCCCCAGCTCCTTCTTTCCATGCGTGT
Source organism: Zapus hudsonius (assembly GCA_004024765.1). Classification (NCBI taxonomy): domain Eukaryota; kingdom Metazoa; phylum Chordata; class Mammalia; order Rodentia; family Dipodidae; genus Zapus; species Zapus hudsonius. The sequence continues at coordinate 8,219 of PVHP010046858.1, forward strand.
TTCACTTCCCTGTCATAGATGACAACTAGATGTGAAGAAATCTGTCATCCTCCTGAACATAAGCTAACACTCCTTTCACAGAACACACATAAAAAGAGAAAAAGTAGGCTGAAAACATCCAGTGAATGAAAGCTGTTTCTTCCCACTGATGTTTAGGAATGGCTGACGGCTCTCCAGGGTTACGGTGTCAGGGGCTGCCGGGATCTGGATGTTCGTCAGTTCTCATTGTCCATCACAGTGGTCATACCATCTGCTTTTTGTCACTTGTTCTTATCAGACACACCACCACAGGCTGCACTGGATGTGACAGGAGACAGCACTGTCTGGTTTGATTCAGACATCTCTGGGAGTTGATCTCACCTGTCCCTAGCCATATAAATGAAAGCTTCCCTGTTTTTTTGGTATCATTCGTTCCAGATTTGGAATATGAGAACGACACATTGAAAAAATATAGGGAAAGAGGGCCAAATCTGTGCCTCTGTCTAACAGCAACCGTTTGTCTATGCCTTCCTCTGTTCCTCACAATTCCCAGCTATGCGGGCTTGATCTCTTTAGGGACAGAAAACATTTAGCAATAACCTACTTCTAAATATGTCTGGCTTCTCAAAAAACCATGAGAATTCATCATCTAAAAGCAGTGAATGAATCAGGACCAGCATTTTGGTGTTTGATAATACTCTGGCTCAGTGATTATTTTTTTTTGGGGGGCAGTATATGATATTATTGCTTGACATTGATTTAATCAGACAAATTTGTAGCTTAGAAAGCTCATACTCCATTTCTTTCCTGTTATCTCATGAATGTGGCAATGTTGACTCATCTGTGTTTCCCTTCCCTCAGGGACTTCATATGACAGAAAGCATGTGTCCCTTAGCCTGAACCTGAGAAGGAATTTACTGTTTCATGGGAGGTATCTACTTTGTCTACATTTAGGAATAATTTTTCCCATGACTTTCTAACCACAGAATAGGTTCTAGATATAGGATGTGATTCTCTCAGTTAGGTAGCACAGAGTGTAGAAATGGACAGAAGTGGACCCCAAGGTCTGACCTTTGTTGCTTTGACTGTGGGGTCAGAGATGCTGAAATTTCTTCTTTGTTCAGAGACTAAGACTACAAGGAGAATTTTTTATTGTAACTCTTCTCTTCTGGTAATAATGAAAATGAAATATTAAGAGCTCTTCATTACAGGCCTTAGGGAAATACGCAAATATGTTACAACTTTCTAAAATATGTCCTGATTAAATATCTCATTTCTCCACTTCCATAATCGGGAGATAATAGACCAACTGATTGTGCTAAATGGATTCTAGCAAGCCTCACTGTCATGCTCTGTCAGGAGGGAATACTTATTTCTTCATTGTGCGTGCCATCTTTGTCTACAAAGGACAACTCATTCCCACTATCAAAGTGTAGATCTCTTTTTAAAAAAGGAAGAAAACCCTCTAACAATCAAAGCTTTATTTCTGAATTACATAAGAATATTTACACGTGTATCTATATGTATAGTAATGAATGTAAATATGCCTTGCCTTATAATGTTGAACGCTGCTTATCTAGCCAGGGAGAGGAAAGAAATTCTCTTTCTCATTATCTCTATCTTTAAGTATAGAATAACCCCATTTTATCTGCAATAAAATAGCCATTTTAGTTTGAATAGTCTGTCTGTCTTGTGATCTTCTTACCTCAGCTTCCTAAGTGCTGTGATGTAAGGTGTGCATCACCATGACAGTTTAGGAATTTTATTTCTCATCCTTCAGAATGCCTGCCCTACAATTAATTCTTTTTTATTTAATGAACAAATCTAAACCAACATTATAAAAAATAGCACCGATTCCTTGGTAGTCTTCTTAATTTTGCATGCTTTGTTAAACTCCCAGCTAGAAGAATTCAGTTAAATCAAGAAAATAAAGATGAACCATACATGTCAAATACTGTGATGAGATCTGGTTACATAAAGATGAGACAAGACTCTACAGCTAAGACTTCTCTGTGTCTGTATGACTTATTGTCTCTTGTAATAATGGTAAAGGCTAGGGATGAAATTCTGGGTATGAACAAATGATCTTTATTTGAAACAAGTGGGTGAAAGCTCTCAGAATAGTCTGAGCAGGATTTTGAAGATGAATACAGAGTTAGTCAAGGTGATCCTTCCAGGTCGTGGAACCAGTATGGATACAGCTGAGCATTGCTTGTTGTGTAAGGAAACAGGCATACTTTTGGATTACTGGAGTGTAAAAAGACACCATAAGGGAATACAGATAAATATGGCTTAGGTTATGAAGATCCATGAAGATCAGTGAAGGAAATTACCTTTTATAACAAATGGGAGACTGAAGAAAGAAAGTGAGACAAATTAAGAGTCGCATCTAGTCACTCCTAAGACCTTAACTTCCTTCCTGTCCAGAGCTTTGCCACTTAGCCATGGAGCACGGTGATCATACCTCAGAAGCAGTCTGCCAGCCTTCATTAAGACCCATGCTTAATCTTAACTGACAACATCAATGTCAAAATCAGAGCTCGGGGCTGGCAGTATTTCAGCAGAGGAGTCTTTGGAGCTTCCATGAACTGGTTCAATAAACAATCGTGCTGTGAAACACACAGAAGTCTGATATTTAGAAGGGTTTTAGCTGGCACAGCCACAAAGCTGCTGCCTCCTGTCCAGTGACTAATTCCACTGTGAAATGTTGAAATACAGCTCTTAGCTCCAAGAAAGCATGTAGGCTTCTATTTGCATGCAAATTGTTGTCATTCATGTGTGAACTACAGCAGGTAATGGCTCTGCCAGATGGAATAATTGGGGTAGGGCCATCCTCCTTGATAAAGGCCACAGGTATCCACACATGCTGTCCTGCAGCTCATTCCAGTTTTCCACATCGTCCCTCTGGGGAATAATTATTTTAATAATGGGCTTCGAGAACAGGAAACTCCATTCAACCTTGTCATCATCTAGTAAACAAAATGGTTCTAATTAGTGTAATACTGAGACAGTGCAATATCTGATGCAATTAGTAAATTGAGTCATAGATACTGAGAGGGATAACTGGGCACATGACAGATTAATAGATAAGAAACTCCCTGGATTTTGGAAAGGTACAGATTGCAGGAGTTTTCACAGAAAACCATTGTGGTCTCAATTCAGGTTATAGTCTCTTACAGTGGTTAAAAGGTCATATCAGTTACTTTCTTGTTGCTGGGACAAAATATCCAAACAGAATCAGCTTAAGGAAAAAAAAAGTGTTCGTTTTTGGCTAAGGGGTTCAAGAGGAAGTCCATCCTAGAGGGGAAAGCATGGCAGGACCAGGAGCCAGCATCACATCATTACATTAGCAGGGAGGAAGTACAGACACCGGTGAAAGCTGAATGTTCAACTAATTAGAGCTCCCACTGCAACTAACCTAATCTAGAAAACCCCTAAAAGACATGCCAAGAGATCTGTTTTCTTGGTGATAATAAATTATGTCAAGTTGACCGCCAGAGATGAACCATTACAGGGGTCCCTGTCTTTAGAATCACAATGCATGGGTGTCAATGACATCACCACCTCTTACTAGTGATCAGGCTTTAAAAGTAAGTCACTTATGCTTCATAAGTGTCAATTTTATTATTTGCAGGGTGAAGATAGTAGATGAGTGAATCTAATCTCCTCCTGATCATACGTGAGTCTATGTGGGTTAACAGCATAGTGATTTTTTTTTTTTGATTTTTCGAGGTAGGGTCTCACTCTAGCCCAGGCTGACCTGGAATTCACTGTGTAGTCTCAGGGTGGCCTTGAACTCACAGTGATCCTCCTACCTCTACCTCCGGAGTGCTGGGATTAAAGGCATGCGCCACCACTCCCGGCTCATTTTAATAATAGTAACTGTTATGGTTGGAATCTGAAACGGCCCCTTAAAAGATTATATTTTGAATGCTTATTTTGTGCTATTTTGTGAGGTCTGGGAAAATTTGGGGAGATGGGCTTTGCTGGTGGGAGAAGATCACTCGGAATTGGAGTCTACACATGTAACCAGGTTGGTTACACATGGCTTCTGGTTCCTGTGACATTTTTTCTTCCTGGTGATTAAACAACACGCATTCCTTTCAGCAAGAGCTGAGCTGTTCCATCATGTATTTTCCACCACAAAAGGCTGAAATACTCTGAAGCCATGAGCAAAATTAAATCTGTTCTCCCATAAGTTGTTTCTGTCAGTTACTGTGATCACAGTGATGCAAAAGTAACTCATACAGGGGCTGAGGAGATAGCTCAGCAGTTAAAGGCACTTGCCTGCCAGCAGGTTCAATTCCCCAGCTATCCACGTAAAGCTGAATGGGCTTTTCTTTGCAGCTACAAGAGACCCTGGCACATGCACACACACACACTCGCACACCAATATATTTTTTAAAAAGTAACTAATGCAATATCAGGGCATGGATGTGCACCACTATGTTCAGCTACAATCTCTGCAGAGTTGCTTTTCTGAAGTGCAGCTATTTGAGCCTCCTTCATGTCTCAGCCTTCAGATCTCTGCTATATTGCTGGCATACTGCTGAAGGCCATCCCTGAAGTAACAGTACCCCATTTACCTACCCCTATAACTCTTACTTGCCCTTGATGCTGTTTGAACATTAATACATATATTTTTAACTTGTTACCCTGGAAATCCTCTAGCTTTTTTCTTTGACAGACTCAAAAACCTGCTACTTGGGCTGGGAAGATTGTTCAATGGTTGTCATGGTTTGATACAGGTGTCCCCCACAAACAATTGAATGTGTTCTGATAGATCGATCCTCAGCTGATGGCAGTTTGGGTTTTACAACCTCGATGAAGCTGTGTTGTTGGGGGTGGGCTTATGGGGTTATAAGCCAGCTTCCCCTTGCCAGTGTTTGGCACACCTTCCTGCCGCTGTTTGCAGTGCTGTGGCAGAG
>PVHP010046859.1:0-13148 GCA_004024765.1 Zapus hudsonius
TCCACATTCATATGTGTGTGCCATGCAGAGACACTGGCTTCTCTGGCAGATGTGGTGGTTTGATGTCTTCATGTTTTCAAGTCTGGCCTTAAATGGCAATATAAGCAAAAAGATGCCAAGACAAGTGTTTACAGAGACTTTCATCCAGTTCACATGCCAAGGGATGACTCAGCACAGTCCTGCCAGGATTCCAGAGAAAGCCCCATCTGGAGTGATGTCATGTCTCTTAGTTCTGATGCCACCATCAGGGTGCATCTCCTCTGAGAGAGCTGCAATTCCATCCATGGAGCCTTTGGTTTCTGTCTGCATTGTGACGAATATGTATTTTATTATTTAAATAGCATCGCCATGTCCGGTGCTCATATAGCCCTTCACATTTAATAATTCATTAGAGAAACGGAGGAAATCCCAGCCGCTGGTGAGTTAGGTAGCAACAAATCGTGAGCTGTGTCTGCAGAATGTCTCCAGCAGCCCACATTGGATACTTGAGCTCTGCATCCCATGAATATTTATACTTTGAGGCAAAACGATTGATTTAATTTGATCATTGGAAACTGAGGTGCCTGTCTAGACTTGCTATGATGTGGTGTGACAGAGAATACTGACAGAGGGTCCCTGGCCAACGTGTGGGACAGGCAGATGCTTGCCTTTGCCTACCCCAATCCATCCATCTCTTGCATTTTCTTTTCTTTTTCTTTAGGGGGTAGGGGTTCAAGGTAGGGGCTCACTCTAGCCCAGGCTGACCTGGAATTCACTAAGTAGTCTCAGGGTGACCTCAAACTCAAATTCACAGCAATCCTCCTACCTCTGCCTCCTGAGTGCTGGCATTAAAGGCATGTGTTGCCACACCTGGCTTCTTTTATTTATTTATTTATTTATTTATTTATTTATTTATTTATTTATTTATTTAAGAGAGACAAAGAGGCAGATAACGGAAAACACACACACACACACACACACACACACACACACACACACAGAGTGTAAGCACACTAGAGCCTCCTGCCACTACAAATGAACTCCAGGAACATGCTCCACTTTGCACATTTGGCTTATGTGGGTACTGAGGAACTGAACCTGGGCTGTAAGACTTTGCAAGCAAGCACCTTTAACCAGTGAGCCATCTCTCCAGCTCCTCTTTCTTGATCAATAAACATGAGACAAGGCACCCTTTCTTTCCTTTAAACTAATTTTGGTTTCCTTATGACTTCTGGCTCAACATATCAGCCATTTTATTTCAGTCTATTTTGAAGGGCAATTGAAAGAGATCTGAGGTAAGGAGAGTTTTCATAAACATTTCTTTGCTGTTAAGAGACCCCAGAAATAAATTGTTCCCTTATTTTCTGCCTCTAGATTTTATGATGCAAAGGACTCTTGCAGCTAGTTTGCAAACCTGAGGAAGGTCACTGGGCTTGGTGGTGTTGATGTATTACTGATAAAGCAAAGTTAGAGCTGTCCTGTGTCTAGACTCTGGAAGAAGATAAATTCTTCTTTTAAGTTCATTTGCTGCTCCATAACTCTGAAAACATCCTTACTACATAGGGTAGTGACTTTCCAACTTTTTGGCCATAAAACAAACTTAGAAACATGTGTACTCTCTGTATAATTTAGGATGTATATACAATACTTTCCAAAGTGTTCTATTTCATTTTTTAAAAAATTCAGGTCATGACCCAATGAAGTGGTTTCAAAGCTATGGGTCATGACCCACATTTCAGAGAACATTAAAGTAATAGGATATTAAACTACCATGATACCATAGCAAGCATAAAATGACAGCAGAAAGAAATGGTAATGAACTTTCCTCAGGAAGGCATGGTCATTTTGAGTTGGGAAAACAAGGGGAAGTTTCAAGAAAGGCCTGGAACTTGGAAAGTATCTGTATTTTTAGCAAGGAAAGAAGATGTGGAGCTGGGAGTAGATGGAATGACAGGAATGTATGTTTCAGCACTTGTGGGTCCACCTGGCCAGAGGTTGAGTATGGTGGGTACTGATTTGGCAAGGTCATGTGCAGCCTTAAGGAACAGGCAAATGGGAGTTTCCATGTGCAAGTCACTGGGAAAGACTGGGGTTGGGACATTTAGGATAGAAAACCAGGGTAGCAGCTGAAGGTTGTCTTATCAGGCATTCCAACTGACAGATCTTCAGGCTTGAGTGAATGAGAATCCCTGTGACTCCTGGAGGCCAACTTCTGCCCCATCACCTCTCTGCCCACAGTCACAGGGTGGGGGGTATCATGGATGCCAAACACAGATCAAGCTTGCCTTTCCAAGAATGTCGCCTGGCAGCCCACAACATAAATGAGCAGTGCTGGTGGAGAGTGGGCCAGAGTGGTTGCATTCTCTTAGAGAGGCCAGCATTCCCTGACTTCTCTCTGTTCTTGCTCCCACCTGCTCGCCTTCTAATGAATTCATATGCTGTTAGATCCAGACCCAAAAGGTGGGTGGAGCCATGTTACTTGGCACCTCTAATAAGAGAAAAGCTTCGTGGAGGAGGATTTGAAATCACTGGTTAAATCGGGTGTTTGCGCTATCTGTGGATTTTAATTATTCGTGTCATTCTTCCCTCTACTCCCTGAAAAGCAAAAGTTGATAGAAATTAATCAGAACTCATCTATGACTTCTCTCTTATCGTGCCCACAGACCTCCGGAATTAGAAAACCAGAGTGGAATTTTACCAGGCGTCTATATACTGAAGAGTAGAAACGTTTTGATAATTCTAAGTGGGGCCAAGTGGATTCTCAGCCTGTCCCTTCAAGCAAGTGTCTTTAATTGCTGAGCTGTCTCCCCAAGCCCACCCTCTCCCTTCACATTAGTGACAATTTTTGAATAAGACTGGGTCATCAGATTTTTGTCCTGACAGTTGACACTCTCTGTGCTTTGGAGAAGGAACTCCTTTCTGCCACATTGGCTCCATATAAATGACTACAGTCATATTTAACCCCAAAAATTATACCACCAAGTGATGATGAGCATTCAGATTGTGGGTTCTACCTTGATGTCTTCATCAAGTGCCTAATTAGGTTTTCTCAACACTATGTGCACTAGACTAGAATTAATACACTAAATTGAAGTGTTATGATCTGAATTTGAAATGTCCCTGATAGCTTCATGTACTGGGAGCTTGGTTGCGAGGTTATGGGTTTTGGGGAAGTGATTGGATCTTGGGGATTCTGATCTAATCAATGGATTGATTGAGTCCTTTGATAGAGTCATAATACGATAGCATTCCTGAGAGGAGGTGAAAGTAGGGGTTCCTCATTGGAGGAAGAAGGTCATGGGCACATCCTGGGGACTCTTATCTTGCCCTGTCCTTTCCTTATATTCCTTTCCTCTCTTCCTGTCTCCCATGAAGTGAAGGAGCTCCACTGCACGTTCCCTCCTTCCATGGTAGACTGACCCCTCTGAAACCATGAGTTAAAATAGATCTTTCCTCTCCTGGAGTTTGTGTCAGAAATTCCGTCAAACTATACAGAAGTAATTAACACAGTAAGTGTGAGTGAAGAGGAAGATAAGTGCCTACTATCTCTCTCAACAAGTTCAACATCATGGAGATCATCTGCTCCCAGTGCAGCTACTCCTTCCACCTCTCCTATTTGGGGGCACAGTGGCCCCATCTGCCCAACCTATACGTGGTCAGTTGTAAGGTCAACTGATTCCTCTCTGTTTCCATTGCTCTTCCTCTTAACAGTTCCCCTGGCCACTGCTGCTGGCCTTCCTGCATTTACACTTTTCCTATTTCATTCTGCCTCTTGCTTGGTTACTAGAATAATTTCCTAAATCACAGCTTTGAACAGGTCACTCTTTTCCTGCCTTGAGACACCCAAAGGCTAAACTTAACCATGTGTTGTTTGAGAACTTCTAACACCCATGTGAATAGTTACTCTCTCATTACTGGGACAAAATACCTGACCAGAGCTGTTTAAGGAAGAAAAGAGTTTTTACTTCGGCTTATCGTTCCAGAAGGTAAAGCCCACTGTGGTAGGGCAGGCATGGAAGGCCAGAGCAGGAAGCCAGCATCCCATCGCCACACTGACAAATAGGAAGCAGTGAAAGAACAGCAAGGAGGGCCAGGGCTGTGACGACTCGGGCCCCACCTCCAGTGACCCACTTCCTCCAGCAAGGCTCCACTTCCTAAAGGCTCCACATCCTGCCCAGTGCCACCAGCTGGGGACCACATGTTCAAATACTTGAGTCTATGGGGCACATTTGACATTTAAACCATGTGGTACTGTGGGTACCAACTAAATCCCAAACTATCATTCTAGTGTTTTCCCTGGTTCTGGTTCATGACCCAGAGTGATAGCCAAAGAGCTCCAGGGAATTAATCATGAAGCATTTCTCATAGCGTGTTGTAGTTCTTTGGGTTCCAAAGCACCCACTAAAATATAAGTATGGCCGAGCTTCTCTATCAACATCTATCACCAGAACAGGCACCTGATTTGTTTCCTTCCTGTAAATACTAGTTGGATGAACCAATGAAGATGTAATGATTCTGGTTCTGAATGGAGTCTATTTATTGGGACCTATACTAGTCATGTCAACTTGCTACTAAAATACCTACTTAGGATGTAATAAAATACTGACTCCTAACCTTGCCAAAAGCTAAAACAACTGGAAAATTCACTGCCCAAATTTGGAAGAAATGTAGTCATTTTAAATCCTGCAAGGCCAATATAGGAATAAAACTCAGGAACTGTGCATGCTCCCTCAACCAAGGCAATAAGCTCTGGGCCAAGGAAAGAAGCCATGTGTTTTCTTCTCCCTGGATGTTGACCTTGGGCTCAGAAGTACAGGATCCAGATCAGCCAAGCACTCAGGCATCCCCCTCACCCAGCCCCCCTTCTTAGCTGTTTATGAGGCAGCACCCTATTCTCTCCTTTTATCACCTCAACCACAGTTCTTCTCTTTCTGTATCCATTTAGAAACATCCAGACCTATTTTAATAAATTCCTCAATAACAATGCTGCAAGTTGAGAACACATGTGCCCGGTGGAGGGTGTTTAGGCAGAGGCTGATGGTGGGTGGTCTGTGTTGGGGGAAGTATAGTTCTGATAAAAGGGATGTTGCTGATGAAAGATAGGAAGTATTCTGATAACAGTATGCTCTCCAACAGAAGGAGGGAGGGAGGGAGAAGGATGGGAGGAGGGAGAGAAACATCTCACATCTCATCTATTTGGAATGTCAAGTAGCCAAATACCAGATGTAGAGACTCTCTGCCTTGATCCTACAAACCCACACTCAAAAACTATGTGCTTGGTAGACATTAGAAAGTATCCTGAGCTCTGTATATTACTGTCTTTAGTTGCAAATCTTAGGAAGGGATCCCATCAACATCCAAATGGGGAATCAAGAGAAAGCCACTCACACACACTGATTTTTTTTAACAACCAGTAGGTTAGAACAGATTTTTTTCTTGGCAAACTAAATTCTAGAATCCTGCAAATGAAAGAAAATGGAATGTCATCTGGAAGCCCAAAGGAAGAGCAAATTTCTGAAAATTATATAGTTAAGAAATCAGGAAAGATTTCTAGAAAAGTGTTTTACATCTGTATTAGAAGATAAGAGGGTGAGGCCTTTATGATGAACAGGTTGTCTATGGGAAAAGAACAGGCTGAAATGAATGAGAGCAGAATTAAAGGATCACCGTGGGAAAATCAAGAACACCAGGGAGTCTGGTGATTGTGATGAGGACAAAGCTAGCAGGGGTCAGAGAGCACCTGGAATGTGCTGCTGGTCCTGGGGAAGGCACAGGGAAGCTGAAGAGAGGCAGCAGCCAGGCACCATCTTTCATCGTACCAGATCACCATCAGCTTGGCCTGTGCTCTACCTGTCCAGCAGTGGTGACCACCTGCTCTCCAACAGGCTCAGTGTAATAGATCATGATAGCATGGAGGACCGATGGACACCAAGGCTACGCTCCCTCTGTGATCCCTAACACCCTGTCTACTAGTTCCCTGTAACCTTCTGTTGTTTTCAACCTGTTGACATATCTGACCCTCAGAAGGAAGACGGGTCCCAGAGTACTGGGTGTCACTTGCTCCCATCTGTCATCCCCAGAATTCAATACAGAAGCCATTTCTTACACAAATAATTGAGTGAATAAACCAGGCTAACGACAAAGGTTTCTTGGACAAGAACAGTTCAGAGTCATCTCATCTAGAACCATGCAGTGTTGATTTTCTGCTCACACCCCATAAGGTGTCCTCAGTACAAGTTCTACCACTCTTGCTGATGTGTGATCACCTGGGATTTCCTCTCACACTTTTATGTCCTTACGGAGGTCATCACTCAATGGGGGGCAGGTGGGGAGTTCTTTTGATCACAGCCAGGCCCACCTTGAGCACTTGGAAGTACCCTTCATAATAAACACTTGTCACCTGAATGGCCACGGGCTGCTTGCTGTGCCAAGAGCATGAGTTTCCTTAGTACTGCCAGGTTCCCCTGCGATGCAACCAAAGCATGCCTTCATGACTGCAGTGGTCCTGGAACCTGGTGCCATCTCTACTCAGGGTACTGGCAGCGCCTCTGGGCCCTGTGGCTGCCAGACATTTCTTCTGCACTTGGGGGTCCTGGGCTTGTGTGTTTTTAATGAGACAGGGTTTGGTTTCCCTGGAGTTCCCCATGTAGCAGTGTTATAGCATACACCCTTTAGGACTTGAGAGGAGGCCATCCTTCCTCCTATCTTAAAGGATGAGAAATGTGGTGGTCCAACCTGTCCACCACTCAATTATATTTTTAATATCTTGGTGCTTATTTTAGCCACAGCAGTAGGGGCCCGTCAGAGCCTGTCCCTGATGCCCATGTAACTGAGGCTTGAACTGGAGTTTATTCCTCTGCGCATTCAAGAAGCAAAGGAAGGGAGTTGGGGAGATGGCTCAGTGGGTGAGTGTGAGGACTTCAGTTCCATCCCCAGAGCCCACATAGAGAGGAATGCTAGAGCCCCAGCATTGAGAGGGAAGGCAGAGAGGGGTCTCTGGGGCTTGCTGGTCAGTCTAGCCAAAACATGGAGAGCTCCAGGTTCAGAAAGACTTTGTGTCAGTGAAAGAAGGCAGACAAGTGATGAGGAGGACACCTGGTATCCTCTGGTTTTGGTCCTCACACCAGAAGTGTGCATCTACACGTCCACATACATGCCACACACAGTGAGAGAGCTGTAGAGATCCTGCTCACATTGCATAGAAAGGACCAGCCTGAGGCACCCTGGGGTGAGCTGAGGGAAACAACCAAGACGGCCGCAGCTTCTGAACCCAGGGCCTCTTCCTCTCGTGGATGGTGACATGTGTGGTCTGGTACCTGCCCTCCTCTACCTAGGCTTAGGCTTCAAGAAGTGAACTCCAAGGCTGGGCGTGGTGGCGCACACCTTTAATCCCAGCACTCGGGAGGCAGAGGTAGGAGGATCGCTGTGAGTTCAAGTCCACCCTGAGACTACATAGTGAATCCAGATCAGCCTGGGCTAGAGCAAGACCCTACCTCAAAAAACAAACAAACAAACAAACAAAAAAAAGAAGTGAGCTCCATGTCCAAACAACAGCTCTTATTCATGTCAGACTTACCACTCCTTTTATACACCCCCCCACATTTATTTATTAGACAAGATCTTGTGGTATTTCTTCCCCGGCTCAATGAGTCTCCTAGCTCATCTTCCTGAGTAGAAGCCACCGCACTGACTCACCTCCCTCTTTCTATAAGAAATGTTTTTGGTAACTTGCTTTTACTACACTGAAATGTATGTGTTTGCATGTGTATGTATCTGGAGGTCAGAGGACAAACTTGGGTATTGTTCCTCAGAAAGATGTCCACCTTCTTTTTAAAAAAATTTATTTATTTATTTGTTTGTTTGTTTATTTATTTGCAAGGGGAGAGAGAAAGAGAGGAGGGAAACAGAGAATGGATGCCCTGCAAACAAACACCAGATGCGTGTCACTTTGTGCAGCTGGCTTTACATGGGTGCTGGGGAATTGAACCCGGGTCGTTAGGCTATTCAGAAAAATGCCTTAATCACTGAGCCATCATTCCAGCCCTGTCAACCTTCTTTTGAGACAAGTTCTCTCACTGGCCTGGAGCTTACCAAGGAAGCTAGACCAGCTGGCCAGTCTCCATCTCCCAGGCCCTAAGGTGGCAGGCGAGCACTTTACCCACCCAGCACGCACAGGTTCACCATAACCAACCACTTCCCCACTAGTTCTTCAGTGCTGTCTGCAACTCTGAGGAGCCTACAGCCTGTTCCCATGGCCCCATCCTTGCACATCTTTCGGGATTCGGCCGACTTTAGGTTTCACAAGGTCCTGGCTAGCTAACGCCATTGCTGCAATGAATGAATGACAGGGGAAATGGCTCCAGGGCCGATGGAAGGCAGGCCTCTGGCGTTCAGAGTGCTGCCTCTGGGGCTTTGATTGGTATGTGGGTTATTAGGTAGATACCTTACTGTTCCCTTCCTGTTTCATCGTGCTCTCTTCATGGTTTCCTGGAAAGAGGAAAGGCGCTCTTGGCCTGTGCAATCCCAAGGAAAATGGTTCACAGCCCTTGCTTTCCCCATAGCCACCACTTCCCCTCCCCAGCAGAGCATGACGCCCCCACCTCACACTGGTCACTGCACACTTTCCTTGTGCATTACATTTGGAGATCTGATTCCTGTGGACATTCACACACCCTCCTCAGGGTTCTTTGAACGCTCTGTTTCCCCAGTTGTCCTGCAAACCCTTGCTGGCTCACGCAGCCCCCGCACACAACTGGCCAAGACGTTCTCCGCACCATGGATCTGCACAGACCCTAGCACCACTTGTTAATGTGAATCCTTCCCCCTTCAAAAAACCCATGGGGGTGCTGGAGAGATGGCTCAGTGGTTAAGGCATATGCCTGCAAAGCCTAACAACCTGGGTTCGATTCCCCAGTATCTACATAAAGCCAAATGCACAAAGTGGCGAATGCATTTGGAGTTTGTTTGCAATGGCTAGCGGCCCTATTGCACCAATTCTCTCTCCCTCTCTCCTTGCAATTAAATAATTCTTTTAAAAAACTATGTGTGTCACTCTTGGCCCTCAAGTAACACTGGAAAGGGGTTCCTGGGCACACCTAGACTAGTTTCCTCTCTACATAGGTTCTCAAGTATGTCCTTTCTTTGTGTAAGTGGCTGCTTTTGATCAGCATATTACCTGTGAGAGTCATCGGGCTATGTGTCAGCAACCGAGTCCTTCCTTACTGGGCAATATTTGTGTAGACTGCAATTCATGTATCTGTTCCTCTGCTGATGGACCTTTGGGCAGTTTTCTGGTTCTGCGTACTGTGTATGAGGCCACCGCATGCATTCTTTTATTAATTTTTTTATTGTCCATAATGTTACATTATTTAGTGGGCCAACAATGAGTTGTTATCCCCAATTCCCCAATGCCCCCCTCCCCATCCCAATCAGCTGGATATCCTCCTCTGTGGGCCGTCTGGATCAGTCCTTGTGGTAGGGGATCATGGATAGCCTAGTATTCAGCCCAGTTCTCCTGGCCCAAGTGTGTTGTACTGAGGGGTGCCATGCCTCTGATAATCTCCCCCACCACGGCTCTCTCAATCTTTCCGCCCCCTCTTCCGCTCAGTTCCCTGAGTAATGGTGAGTAAGTATTAAGGCTGCTTTAATGTTGTGAGCTTAGGGGTTTTTGTGTCGAGAATCGTTGGTTTCTGTCTCACTGGCTTATCCTGTGTTGATTGAATGGCTGTGGCTGTGGGTTCCTTGTTCATCCCGTCATTCTCTGCGGAGTTCCATATGGAGCCTCCACGATATGACTGTGGTGACTCATCTCTTGCCAGGATCTCAGCTATCTGCCTGCACCGCATGCATTCTTGTCCAGGGCACGCTTGAGATGTGTGCAGTCACTGTTCTTGTGTGCTTAGCTTTATTACAAGCTGCCAGTTTTCTCGAGTGGCTGTTTGAATATCTGCTTTGGTATATGTTGAATCCTTGTGATAACCTCAAGTGTTGGTCAGTCAGCTCATAGTTGCTGACTGAGCAACGACTCTGTGCCGGGCTCTATGCTAAGTGTGAAATGTAGCAATGAAAAGACATGGAGGAGATAAGGAAGACATCCAAATGAATAAAGAAGGCAATCTCTGCAGCTGACCATGCTAGGAAAATAGAGCTACAGAGTCGCATGGAGGAACACGGTGGGGACTGCATGCTGCCTGGGCTGCAGCTCTTAGGAAGGTCTCTCTGAGAACTGATCACTGAGCCAGTACCCGAAAGACAGGCAAGAAGAAGCTGTGCAGAGCTTGGGCACTACAAGAATGGCAGGCGTCCCTGCCCTGGGCAGCAAAAACCAGGTGAGGCTGAGGGAAAGGTCCCCAGGCAGGCTGTCATTCTTGTGTTCACAAATGAATGGATATGGAGCTTCTAGCACTATCCTAGGCTCTGGAGGAACGAACTAGACGAATCTGTCACTGTCACAGGACAAGAAGGAAGGAGCGGGTGCGAGGGCTTGGAGGAGGACTCAGGAGGCTGGGGTCAGAAGCTGTGGAGTCCATGGAGGGTGTTAAGCAGAGGTGAGAATGATGGATTGGCTGGGAAGGCAAGGGTGGAGGCAGAGAAATGGGCAGTGAAGCAGACTCGAGACCTCAAGCCTGAATGACAGCCGAGGTCACAAAAACGGTGGGATGCTCTGCAGCGAGAACATGTCTCAGGAGCAGCAGTGCACACCTTTTTTTTTTTTAAAAAAAATATATCTTTATTATCCATAATTAGATATACTGAATGAGCAAATAATGGGCTGGCATCCCTAATTCCCTGATTTCCACACCTTCTTAAAAATTTTTATTTATTTGAGAGAGAGAGAGAGAATGAATGGGCTTCCCAGGGCTTCCAGCCACTGCAAATGAACTCAGACACATGTACCACCTTTTGTATCTGGATGTACATGGGCCCAGGTGAATCAAACTCTGGTCCTTCTGCTTTGCAGGCAAATGTTTTAACTGCTAAGCCATATCTGCAGGTGGAGAACATATTTTGAAAGTTGAATCAACAGGATATAATGAAAGCATAATTATGGGCTGAGGAAAGCAGGGATCCAGTTGAAATCCTAGGTGCTTGGTCTGAGCATCTGAGTAGATGGTGGTACCAGGCATGGGACAGGAATGACTGGGGAAGAAGGAAGAAACAGCTCCATTTGGCTAAGCGGGAGGCCAGAGCTCAGAGGGGAGAGCTAGCCTGAAGATATAATTTTGAATTGTCAGCATATAGCTGGTTTCAAAGCTGCAGAGCTGACTAGAATTACCTAGCAGGAGAAAGCAGGCCCAGGAAAGGATGAGAAGTCTTGGAATGGCTGAAAATGGGAAGTTTTATTTTACAGATGAGGAAACTGAGGTTCAGAGAAGCTAAGCAGACTGCCCAAGGTCACACAGTGTGACAAAGCCCGTCATGCTTCTGATCACCTACCCTTTTCACTTGTCTGCGGTTTTGCAGCTCTACCACTTAGACCCTGTAATCTCCAGCAAATTAGCTTCTAGGTGCCTCACTTCCTTTTCTGTGAAGTAAGGGTAACAATAATGATTATACCACATAGGCTAGTGTGAATATAAAAGAAATTAATAGAAAGGAAGTGCTCTAACAATGCTTGGCTCATGGGAATGGAGTTAATAATGTTATATAAGCAGGATAAAAGCCTGCAGGCCTCAGGGGTAAAAAGAGGTGAAAACCTCCAGGTCTCCACAGCCAAGATGAGCTGGCTCCAGATGCCACTGCCAGGGATCTATGGCATGGGCACAGACAGGACTGTCATAGACAGGAGCGCTTTTAGACCCATTACTAGGGCAACCTTAGGTCCTCCATAAGCTAGCCTTGTCCTCATGCAAATGACCTGTGGCACTTTGTTTATTCATTTTGTTTTTGGAAACAGGGTCTTACTGTGTAGCCCAGGCTGGCCTTGAACTCATGATCTTCCAGCCTCAGCTTCTGAGGGCTGGGATTATAGGTGTGCACCAACAAGCCTAGCAACTGTGGCATTTGGGATCCAGCCAGAAAGTGGGTGAAAATAGAGAGACAGGCAGAGGCCTCATTGTTCAAGCCAGAGACAGAGCCCAGCAGGATGGGCTTTAAAGGAAGGACACTTAGCAGCCGCACCCATGGGTCTCTTGGGCCCTTATTAGCATTTGCCACTCAGCCAGGCCTCAGTATTTGGTAAATCACATCTGGAAGCTGGAGGAAGGAGAAGAAACTAACGGCCTCTGAATACAGTATGCACTTGGGACAAACACCTGAATTTTGTCAGCATCAGTCCCCTCAGTAGCTGCCCTGCTCCACCCTGTGAGGTCCAGAGCCAAGTCCCTGTCCTCAGTAGTTGCCTATAGGATAGAGGCATGGCCCAAGTGGCACCCACCAAAACATCCCTCCCTAGATCAGACAGCCATGGGGGAAAACATCCCTCCCTAGATCAGACCGACATGGGGGAACAGCCTTTCTGCAGGGTAGCCAAACTGACATCAACAGAGCACCCTATGTGTACATCCTTTGCTGATCATTCATAGGAAAGAACAAATCCACGGACTTTGAGGGAAGAGATGGAGAACTGGTGGTTCCTTCTGAGGCCTCGGCCTCTGCTGTCTAGGCTTTCTCATCTGTAAACTCACCTCAGCAATAGGGCAGGCAGGCAGGCAGGTCTCTGCTATTTGCTTACGTTTGTTGGAGTTAGGGTCATGATGGCCATAAAAGCGTGACTGATAGGTGTTAGGCGCACCTAGTGCTGATTTCACAGCCTTTCCTGAGACTCTCCTGGGAGTAATTCAGTGTTATCACTGAGCTTCATGAATGAGCCTAGAAGGTCTAGTCTTAGCAAGGCATGGCGATGTACACCTTTAATGCCAGCACTCTAGAGGGAGAAGTAGGAGGATCGCCATGAGTTTGAGCCACCCTGAGATTATGTAGTAAATTCAAGATCATCCTGGACTGTAGACAGATACTACCTCAACCCCTCTGTCATGGTTTGATACAGGTGTCCCCCACAAACAATTGAATGTGTTCTGATAGATCGATCCTCAGCTGATGGCAGTTTGGGTTTTACAACCTTGATGAAGCTGTGTTGTTGGGGGTGGGCTTATGGGGTTATAAGCCAGCTTCCCCTTGCCAGTGTTTGGCACACCTTCCTGCCGCTGTTTGCAGCGCTGTGGCAGAGG
>PVHP010046860.1:0-13121 GCA_004024765.1 Zapus hudsonius
GACCTAGGGGCTACTCTGTACTCTGAGGGGATGTGTCCTCCTCTAAGATGTGTCATAGGAATGGTGACAGCATCTGAAGTTAACTGGGCAGCTCCTCCTTTCCTAGCAGTGTCTAAGTGACATTTGCCACCACAGCCCGCCCAGATGGTCCAAGCATGTTTACATGCGTGGGCATTGCATAGTGTATCCAATGCCTTATGGAGGAGGCCAACAACATGTGGCAGAAACAGAAAGCCCCCCCCCCTTTTTTTGAGGTACTGGAGATTGTGCCTAGGACATGACACTTCCTAGGCAACACTTGACCACCCAGCCCCAAACACACTTTAAATAACAGCAAGTGGTGGGTATCAAACTAATTGCAGAAAGGTTAATCTCTGCACAGGCTAAGCCAGGAGACAGACTGCATCTTGGGTGGAGCTCCTAGAAGGCAAGGAACCCACCGCTTCTCCAAAGATCTCCTGATCTGATCAGTTGCCATCTGTTGGGCTCTGTCCGCCCTTCACTTTGAGAAAAGCTATAAGGACAGTCAGTTTGGGGAGCTCTAGGGTGCATCCCCCTGATCCTCTGGAAACCACATTTTGTGTGTTTTGCGTTCATTTTGTGTCCTTCCAGGCATCCCTGGATCCTGGACAGTGGGGACATTTTTTAGATATTTACCTACACTTTTCAAGTGTGAATTTCTAAGACCTTAGGGCCTGCTAATATCTTGCAGACCCTATCAGTCAGGTCTGTATATTCAGTCATGGATTGTTTAACTTCAGGAATACAGGCTGAGACATGCATTGTCAGGGAATTGAGTCACTGTGGTGTGAACATCAACATGTGTGCTTATATTACACAGAGTTCCATGGTCATGATGTCACTCTGCAATCTAATCTTATGGGCCTACTGGGGCATATGGGGTCTGTCCTTGACCGAAGAACGTTCATATGCAGCTCATGACCACTGAAAACAACAGAGTCCTCCTACTAAAACATAAGTTACAAAGGACTCTCAACTACTCCATGACACTTGCTATGACATCACAGACCCTCCTCCCCACTACAATCCCTGGCCCCTGGCTGGAGGGATCCAAAATATCACAGGGAACCACCCCCCACTTCTTTTCTGCCCAGGCTGCTTCTGGTCATGCATTTCACACTGGGATAGTGCTTTGGTTTTCTTTCTCCTGAAATGACAAATGTTGGGATTAAACAACCTGTGATTTGGGAAGTGAAGAAATGTGAAGAGGAAAGTCAAGCAGGTTTCGTTTCAGTAGTGCCATAACCTTCCCGTCCATGCCAGGCACCAAAGAGGAGCCTGGTATACACTGGAGCGGTGAATACAGGAAAATACGAAAGCCTTTAATTGGGGGAAGGCAGGAAATCTGATCACAAGGAGCTGACTTTTTAAATTCTTGATTTCAGCTCATTCTTGCTTTAACGAAAGCGGGCATGTCATGTTAATTTTTAATATCTAGGAACTTCCAAGTTTCAGCCTGAGGCGAATGAGAAAGATCAGTGACTCCAGAGAGACTTGGCAAATCGACAGGAGAAAAGAATGGGACGGGCTTTTCTGCCCGAGGGTCTGCGGGGAAAATCCCGAGGTGCCCGAGTGAAATGTCATGGAGAACTTTAGTGTAAAACAGTCTTCCTCAGCTCATTGCTTTGAGTTATTTTGCTTCCCTCTTTATCTTCCTATTCCATTGCTCATGACTCCCAGACTTCATCACCCCAGGGAGCAAAAGGAAAAATAGAATGGATGGGCGAGGGGAAGGGAACAGATGCCCCACCTGGGTCACCAAGCTGCAGTTGTTGCCAGCCAACAATGGGGCAGCAATGGGAGGCATCTCCTGGGCTGGCCTTGAACCCTGATGCCCCGTGCAGTCACACAGCCATGGACCACCCTACAGTCTTAGCGTGCACTGCATTCCTGGGTGGATGCCTCAGTTTCCCTGCTTAGTAAATCAGATCTACCTGGGTCTTGAAACCTATTTTAGCTGCAGCCTGTGGGCTAGACTGGCCCTGAGCACAGAGCACATTGGTGTCTCTGAGCCAAGGGAGAGTCATTTTCCAAATGAGCTTGAAAAGTCCATTAGGCTGCAGCAGGCTAATTTAGGATTTGTGTTTCCTAGGCATCTCAGATTCAAGCCCATTGTATGTAAGGACATGGCTGCATGCACGTGGAATTACAGACCTCTTTTCTCCACTCCTACATGCCAGTGAAGCCTTGGGGCCTCTCAGCTCCCCACCGCCCCCCCCCAGCAAGTGCAGAGGGGTTGACTTCTCTGCTCTTTGGAATGGCCTTGGCACTCAGCAGGGGAAGGACTTCTTTCCAGTGATCCCAGGTACTCAGCAGGGGATGAGTTTATTCCCAGTGATCCCATGGCCTACTCTTCTTAAACATGTGGGCATCTCATGATTTGGGCCTCTGTGGGGCTCAGGTGCACACCTGTAGAATCACAGCTATCTGGCCACCTTCTTTTCTAGTCCCCAAATAGTGGGCCATTGTTCCCTCTTCTCCAGCCTCAGAACTATCCATCTAGTTGCATGGAGGCTCCCCTTTGGAGACTAGGAATAATGTGTTATGAAAAGAGCAAAGTCTGAAAACCAACGCTCAGCTTTCTCATCTGTCACCCCAATGAGGCTGTCTGCTTTTGTCCATCCCATGATATGGGGATGTGAGGGTCTCTCTCTTCCCCTCTCCTTCTCCTCTCTCTCTCTCTCTCTCTCACTCACACACACACACACACACACACACACACACACAGAGAGAGAGAGAGAGAGAGAGAGAGAGAGAGAGAGATGCAAGAGAAGGAGGAGATCCCAAAGACCTGGATGCTTCTGGAAGCCTCTCAGGAGGATCTGTAGAAAAGGGAAGTTACAGCAAGAAGCACAATTGGAAAGCCCTTTATTAAGTTAATTACTCCTTTTGGAGCAGTGGCTTCCCAGGAAGCTTTTAACATCCTGCATTATGGCTGCATCTCAGGCTCTGTGTGTGGAGAAGAGGCTTGTCAATTATACATGACCCAGGCTGTGGAGTCACGGCCCCAGGAGAAGCTCTGCATTGGCAGGTCCACAGGTTCCGACCCATGAGCCCCCGAGAGAGGGAAGGATTGTGGCTCATTTCCCAGGCTGCCCCACCTGGCTCCACCCTCCTCCACCCACAGGGCTGGGTCTCTCCCTGAGTTACTTGAAGTGAAAAGGCATTTGAGTGGTGAAGATTAAAAGGGAAAATAGATACTTGGACATCTATGCAAAACTGGTGGTTAGCAGGGTGAATGCAACCCCCAGAAGAGCTCTTATCTGTAGTCTTGGGGGACTGTACTGGACCCTGGACAGGGGGTGTCTAGGGCAGGTCCTATGGAAAGGCCTAGTAGAGAATCTAATTCACATTCTCAAATTTACAGATGAGGATACAACAGAGAGACTACACTCATCCAACGTCACACCGCAAGGCTGTCTGAAGGCCAAGGTTCTGTTATGGAGAGGGGAAGGAGGAAGGAAGAGGCTCTAGAGGGGGCCACCCCATAGAACTTGGAGCTCACAGCCACCGAGGGCTCATTTTATCATCTTTCTCCCAGAAGAGGAATGCAAGAACCAGAGATTAACCACCCAACCACTCAGAGGGCACTGGGTGTCAGAGCTGGGATTCAAACCCAGGCTTGATCCCCACACCTGACCCACATGGAATATCTGGCTGAGCCAAGTGGACACCAAACCCAGTCTTTCTTTTTATTTATTTATCTCTGAGGAGGGGGTGAGGGAGAGAGATTATGAATATGGGCACTCCAAGGCCTCCTGCCACTGCAAATGAATTCCAGACGCATGCACCACTTTGTCCATCTAGCTTATGTGGGTACTGCGGAATTGAACCCAGGGCCATCGGTTTTGCAAACAAGTGCATTTAACCTCTGAGCCATCTCCCCAGCCCCACACCCAGTCTTTGGTTGTTTATCACCACAAAAACCCTTAGTGCCAGTAACTGTTCCTGGTGTTATGGGGCCTGAGCCGCTGGAGCTTCACTGAGCACAAGGGGTGAGCCCAGGCTAGCCCGCCTCTGGTCCATCTCTGTGAACAACAAGGCCTATGGTGAAGGAGGTGAGGGCTTTAGAAGGCCAGAGCTAGACTTGCTGCTAACCTGGGGAAGGGATACAGCTGGGAGGAAGTAGATGCCAAGGCTGCTTCTGGACAAGAGACTTGACCTTGGAAGAAATACAGTCAGCTGGTGATCTGAATAAGCCACTGTTCTGTCTAAAACCCCCAAAGTTTTGCATTTCCCCTTGTCCCTGGGAGTAGGCACTATGAATCATAGATCTAGTGGGCAACTTCTTCAGCCCCAAGGAGTAGCAAGGATCCCACTAAAGAAATTTCAGTCCTGAGGTGCCAAACATGAACATGAAAAGAAAATGCTGCCTTTAACCCCTTTGTTGGAGTTGAGTGGGGGTAGCAGCAGGGGCAGTTTCTGTCCTTTCGGCCCCCTGGGTCTCCACTCCAGCCAGCCTTTGCCTTAATGCTTTCTCCCTAGCTGGTCACAGTGCTTCTGCTGCCTGGCAGGAGTAGGGAAAGTGCACAGCCTCTAGGGTGATGGCTGCTGAGGTACCAGGTTCCAGGACATGAGGGCCAGATCTGCTCTAGAATGGCTCAAATCCTTTCAAATGGAAGCAAAGTGGAAGCTTCCAGAAACAGGATCCCCAGAAAGCACATGCACAAGTATTTCATGCTTGCTTGGATAGTAGGCAAGGGGTCCTCTGGCAGCCTTCCCTCCCAGGACCACTGAGATATAGCTGAGGAAAGCTGGTCCCAGCTCAGCCACCAGCAAGCTATAATGGACTGAATGTTCTTGTCTCTCTCAAATTCATATAATGAAGCTTTAACACCAGAAAGGTTTCATTTGCCAGTGAGGAAGAACCCTTGCCAGAATCCAGCCCCCGCTGTCACCCTGACCTTGGACTTCTGGCCATTAGGATGGTGATAAGTCAGTGATTGCTCCATTTTTGGTATCTTGTTCTTGTAGCCCAAACTGATGAATACCAGATGTCTGGTCTCCATCATCTCTGAATCACCCTGAATCCTAGATGATATATTTAAGAGAGGAAACTCCACTGTGCTCTCACCTTGAGTTTTGCTCAGGACTGAACGCCATATCCCTTTCTTAGATGAGTGTTTTCTGTAATTACATGGCTTGGGGGTTAGAGCTGAAACAAAAGCTTTACTGTGGGAGAATGATGGTATCTGACAACCCTTGGCATAATGGCTCTCTAGGTCAGCCTTACAGAAACTCCCAGGAAAACCTAGAAAAACCCAACAGAAGTGTTCCTCTCTCCGATGCCACCTTCCCATCTTCCTCCTCAAGGGAGCAGAGAGCGGGACCATAAGTTCAGTGAGATCTGGGCCACTGCTTTCCTGCACAGGAGGGAGCTCAGGGAACACTTAGGGGAAGGAAAGGTGTGGAGGGGAGGGCTTTGAAGTTGGGTTGTTTCATCTAATATATTCTCACAGGTTAGCCTGCTTCTGGTCCATCACTGTGAACAATGAAGGCCCCAGTTCCTTCACCAGAAGGTGAACAAGGCAACCTTGTCAGCTCCTTTTAGAGGCACTGAAAGGCCCTTGGCCACCTGTTTCTGTTTCCATCCCACAGTGCATGGGGTGGACCCCCATGTTGGTTCAGGGAAGGGGCACCTCATCAGAAGGCCTGGATTATGGGCATTGTGTCTAGCCCAGGAAGCTCACTGTGAAGAAGAACCTGCTGTTGGGCCATCCTCCAGAGAGTCTAAGCTCTTTCTAGGTCCACGGCCACGCTCAGTTCAGAGTCCAAAGAAAGATGAGCGCTCTGCTGCTCAGGGGTCATGTGGCTCAGCCCAGAATGAGAAGGGAGATGGTGTCTAACCAGAGTCCCATATTAAGGGGTAATTTTTCTTCTATTATAAATCCATTAGGAAATTAAAAATCTCAGCTATGACTTTAAAATATGGAATGGAATTTTCTTCAGAGCCTCCTAGGTAAATTTTATTTCTGTGGTAAATGTAGAAATCGAATGAATCTAAACCCTCTCACTAAGGCTTCTCCCAGAGGCGACTGCCATGCCTAGCTATTCATTGACTTGAAGCTAGGATCGTATTTTCAGAAAAGTTAACATAAAATCTGACAGTGTTGGCCCCAGGCTAGAACTGTAAGTTGTGGCTCATAGGTACTGAGAAGTACCTATTGTGTGCTGGGTCCCCCTGGGTGCTGAGCTGAAGGGAAGAGAAGCAGGTGACTCATAACACCAGACCTCAGCTGCTCTCAGCTGGGGTTGTGAGGCACAGACCTATGAGAATCAGTGTAGAGATGGTTTGAAAGTGTGCCTGTCTGCCAGACCGAGCTAGGGTTCCACCAGGGCAAGGCAGAATACAGCTGGAGCACGTTGGTTTATAAGCTGGACTAGTCTACAATCGGGGAAGATAGGGCATGCTCAGTGACATTGGTCACGAAGCACCAGGGAGGTCAGCATCTAGCCAGGTCAGGTCAATGTAGACCATGTGAACAATGTAACATTTCACCAATCCAGAAGACAGACTTTCAGCAAACTTGGCTCTAGAACAAACTCAAGGGCTGGGGACAGTGATACAGAAACACATAAAGTAGGTTCTGAGAAGCCTGGGGGGTGGTGGTCCTCAGAAGTGTTCGTGGGAAGAGCAAATGAGCATCCAATTTAACCCCCAAGGCCAAATAGCTGCTTTGTAAAACAATTTCCCAAGCCCCGATTGCATCCAAGCCTTATCAAAAGAAGACAACTCCTGGCAACAAAAAAGAAGACAAAACCTGGCAACCTAGGTACCCAGGGCCTAAGGATGTTACCAGGAACTTGGAGGTGTGCATCCTGATTCCTCCAATAGGCGCTACAGGACCTGCTTTCTGGACCTTTCCTCTCCTCTGGAGGAGCTGTGTGACTTGGTTCAATGACCTCTTGGGGCTTCTTTTTCTGTAATATCTATAAAGTGAAGGCATTTGTCCAGAAACTTGAGGATGGTGTTGATGGTGTATGTTGATTATCAACTTGGAAAGACCCAGAATCACTTAGGAAACCAGCCTGTGGGTATGACTATGAGGGATGATCTAGGTTAATTGGGGTGGGAAGACCCAGCTTAACTGTGGGCAGCACCATTCCACCTTCTGGGGTCCTGGGCTGTATAAGAAGGAGGGATCTAGCTGAGCACCATCATCCATCAAGTCTCTGTTTCCTCACTGTGCTGAATGTGACCAGCTGCCTCAAGCACTGGCCACCATGCCTTCCCTGCCATGATGGACTCTATCCCCACAAACTGTAAGCCAAAATAAATGGTTCCTTCCATAAGTTGCTTCTGGTTAGGTGTTTGTGCCAGCAGTGAGAAAATAACTAATACAGATGGTCAGGAGAGTATGTCAAAGCCACAAAGGACACTTTTTCAAGGTGTGCAAGTCCACACCACACACCAGATCTACTGAGTCAGGATATCTGGGGTGAGTCTTTGAAACCCAGTAAATTCCACCTGTGATTTGTTGTTGTTTGGTTTTCGAGGTAGGGTCTTGCTCTAACAGAGGCTGACCTGGAATTCACTATGTAGTCTAAGGCTGACCTTGAACTCACAGAGATCCTCTTACCTCTGCCTCTCAAATTCTGGGATTAAAGATGTGTGCCACCACTCCCAGTCCCCATGTGTGATTTTAACCATGATCCAAAGAAGGAAGCAGTTGTTAGCTAATGCTAGTGACAACACCTCAAATTTCACTGGTTCCCCGTGATTAATGTTTGTTTTCACTTTTGTAACGATCCAGTGAAATACCCCAGAAGCCATTCTCCAAGAGACCCCTGGGTTACTTTGGCTTCTTCTGTCTTGTTTTCCTCTCATCCTTGATGCTATCTGCCACCACCTCTGGAAGCTCCCGGGGTTGTCTGTTTTCATGAGCAGGAAGGAGAGGAGCAGGGAAAATATGTGGGAAGTTCTGATGGACCAGGTGCGAAGCAGCTTTCTTCCTCTGATGAGAATGAGGTCATCTGGAAGCGCCTCCCTCAAGGCCACTGGGAGAAGTCCTTCTCAAGACTGCGAGATGGGTTGAGTGACAGCTGGTGGCTACTGCAACACTGGTTATGAATTCTGTCTAAGACTCCAGCATCAATGTTCCTGAATGTTCATCAGCTTTGCAGTGCAGATCTCAATCAAAACATCTGTGTGGATCTGGTTTCTAGCATTTAGGCGTCTCTCCCCATCACATGTAGCCCAGATGGTGTCTCCATAAGCAAGGGCTATGTCCCCTGCATCACTCTTTTGTTAAGGAGAGGAAGGAATCTACCACACTATTTTGCAGATCACAGACTCAGATGTTACCTGAGTGGATGGTTTCTCGTGCGTGACTGACTAAATCTTAGCTGCTGCCTGTGTATACGGGTGTCATTGTGGCTCTGTCTCTTGCTGTGAAGCCCTCCCCAAGCCTTGGTTTCAGTAAAATTGGCCAACAATAGAAGCAACTCATTAGTCTGCTGGAAGGATTAATGAGAACACAGTGATGATGTGCTGAGCACAGCATCTGGGCAAACACTTAGGTCACCCTCTGTCTTTGCGTGGGTGTCTTAACACTGTCCCAGCAGAGGCCATGCTCACGACCAGAGAGATCAGGACGGATCAGATCGTTTTGTATCTGCAGATGGCCTGGAAGTTTGTCACTGTGGAAAATAACATCTAAAATGATTGATACTTTATCCAGGGGGTCCCGCTGAGTCTTGTAATGTCCCAGCAGGAGGAGGGACAACATTGTCACTATAATAGCTCGTCATATTTCTGTAGAACTCTGTGGTACTCATGGGTTTTTCACATCTGATGTCACAGTTTGGGATTTGGCAAACTTTGGATTTCCAAAATATCTAGTTTTGGTCACAAATGCAAGGCTCTGTTGGCTTAGTGTGAAAATGACCACGGGCAGCATGTAAGTGATGGGTTTGGCCACATTCTGGAGAATGATTCATAAAGGCAGGTAGCTTTCAGATTAGGCCTGCCTGCAGCTAAGGTTTTGGCATTATTTGGTGCTGTGACTCATCCCTCTGTAACTGACCGGACCAGGAAGGCTAAACCCAAGGCTCACAGACCTGTGGCCCATGACCACACAAATTCTTTCCTTGTAGAACTGGAAATACAAAGTAAGCTTGTGAGGATCAACTTATCCTCCTCCCCTTGTGACCCATTGGTGTCTCATCACCGGGTTCCTGGTGGCACCCCATAAATGCTGGTGATACGGGGGGACTAGAAGAGCAGGTGATCTGAGATACAGTCACCCATGAACACCGCAACATCAGATAGTCTGTGGCAGACCAGAGAGAAAGAGGGAAAAAGAGAGAGAGAGAGGCAGAGACAGAGACAGAGACAGAGAGACAGAGAGAGTTAGAGAGCACAAATGGTTCAGAGAAAAGATAGGGAAATACAGAGACATGGGAGGTGGAAACAGAGAAATACAGAGACAGAGACAGGAAAAGTGGCCTCTCGGGGCTGAAGAGATGGCTCAGAGGTTAAGTTGCTTGCCTGCAAAGCCTAACAACCCCAGTTCAGTTCCCCAGCACCCATGTAAAACCAGATGCACAAAGTGGAGCATGTATCTGGAGTTTGTTTGCAGTGGCTGGAGGACTTGGTGCGCCCATTCTCTCTGTCTCTCTTCTCTCTATCTCTCTGCTTGCAAATAAACAGAAAGTATATATAACAAAAGAGAAAAAAGTGGCCTCTCAGTGATGTCTCACCTCCCTCTGAGTTCTGTTGACCTTTGAAATAAATAAACACCCCTTTCCTGAGCATTCCTGACCTCCAGCAGCAGCCCTTGGAGTTCAGGCCTCTGGAGCTCCCTCCCAGGGTCTGGTCAGCCATTCTCACTTCCTGAGCTCATCATGTCTAGCAGTGACCAAATCCCAAAGTCTGGACTTCTCTGTGTTAGAAATGGATGCCAGCCTCCTTGAGCACGCTCTCAAGCTTGGCACTTTGTACCTTCCGCAGGGTTCACAACACTTCCAAGTTCCTGGATGCCATTGTCCTATTCTGGGGTCCACTTCAGCTGGGGAGACAGGAAGTGCCCAGCTACAGTGGCCCTGGTCCTCTCCTCACTGACAGCGGATCTACTCCTACGGCCTGTCCACATCATCTCCCCATATACATACAGCACATATATACATATATGATCACACAGATACATACATACCATGTTTATATCATGCCCACTGGTATTACTGGTCCCATCTTGGTCCAGGAACTGCTGGGTGATGTTCCTCTCACAGGCTGTCCACCATATGCACAGACATATAGCAAACATATATCACACCCTCACTATATATACACCTTATATCACATACATACATATACATATATTACTGACACATCACACCCCCCACACCCACCATACAACACATATTACTATACAGCACATATACACCACACAAACACACACACATGCCCACGTACCCCGCACCGCTTCCTGTTGTCGTTCATTATAAAGTGACCCCCTTCCTTCTCTTCACCACCAGCAGCTCCCTAAACACAGCTTCTGAGCCATTCAGTAATATTCGGGCTGCGTTCCCAGTTCCCCCTCATTTCCTCCTATTGTTCCAGTGGACGTGTTTGAAGCTCGGTGTTTGTGAGAAGGGCCAGGCTTGGTCAGGAACAGGAGGACAGCTTTTCATGCAAATTCCTGGGGAGGAGGCAAGTCTAGGTCCTCTCTTCTGGTTCTTTTCCCGAACGTTTTGCTGAATGAATGCTCATTGCATTCCTGGGAGAAAGCAAGGGAGAATTAGAAAGACCAGCCCCAAGTCAAGACAATTGGCTTGTGTCTGTGTAGCTGGTTTCTTCCTCCGTGTAGCCCATAGCTAGGCTCCATTCCATCCTCATCTTAGAGATGAAAAGAGGAACCTTTGACAGCAGGTGGTGCTGATATGAAAGAGAAAAACCATGACTTGAACTCATGTCTGTTATGCTAGGTCACCAGGCCAGGCTGACTTTTGGGAATCAACAAAGCCAGGGGCAAAAGTGTTCCCACCAGACTTCAGCAGGGCTCACAGCGTCAGGGGACAGTTGTGATGAAGACAAGGCTCCTGGGGGGAGGGGACTGACTGAGGGAGTTGGAAGGGTAGCTGCTCTGAGTTCTAGAAGGGGGGCTCAGGGGCCCAGGAAAGAATGGCAAACAGGTCACCTCCTCAGGGTCAGCAGGGTGAGAAAAACTGTGGAAGCAGCTCTGGCTGAGGACTTTCCTTCCCTCTCTCGAGGGACTTTTGATCCGGCACACAGGATCGCCCTTGCCTCCCTTCCCTTCCCCCTTTCCTTTCCTTTCTCAAGCAAAGCTGGTGGGTGAGTGGGATGCTGCTGGCTCTCTGAGTCTGTTTCCTCAGGAAATTGCTTCTTTCACAGAATGACAAGGGGAGAGTGATCGTTCTCAAAGTTATGGAGCCTTGTCTTCATAATACAGTCCAATTGCTCCACAGCATCCTTCAGGCTCCTGCCGGCAAGTCTCACTTGATTGGTTGCTGATGGGAAATTAAAAGGACACAGGTGGATGGAATCCCAGCTTGGGCCACAGCCCAGTTCCTGAGAAGGGGCAGGAGGTGATCCCTGCAGAGAGCCCACCCACGGCTCCCCATCTGGTCCCACCAGCACTGCATAAAACCCAGCCTGGACTGGTGGTCTGGGAGCTGGGGCCCAGCTTAGGTTCAGAGATAGACTCGACATGAGACCTAGAAAATCTGCTCTCTCTCCTCATCGCTTTGCCACCAGTTCAGGGAGGCCATTGGATGGAATAGTGGCTGTCGGTTGGCATAACTACAGGGCTTTAAATACATGACCAAGACAAACCCTGACTTGACTTGTTTGGGGTGAGACCCAGTAATTAGTACCATTAAATATTTCCTCATCAGGGGTCACTAGTTGCTCTCTGATTGGATTTGAGTCCCGTTACACAAAAGGGAAGTCATGCCCGATATGGTGGGGAGGTCATAAGAGGGAAGCTACCACTGTTGTTTGGCTAAATGGATGTGTTATGCTCAAAAGATTTCCCTCTAAATATTCATGTTAAGTCCATAGATTACGTATGATTCCACCTTGGATCAGAGAAGCCTTTTTTTTGTGGAAGTGCTGAGAATATGTGTGTGTGAACTGTTTAGAGCTCAATGGGGCATCTCTCTCATCCCCTCCAAGGCTCAGGAGACATTTCAGAAGAGGGAGTGGAACACACGAGAGCCCAAGGATGGGAGGAATGCTGTGGAATGCTGTTTCATGAAGGGGCTGTTTCATTTGTGACCTCACAGCAGCAGCTGTCTTAATCTGCGTAAGACCTGCATACTGTTGGGCCCATCACACTCTATTAGTGATGGTGGAGGACAGCAAAAGGAAATAAAACAGATACCAAAGTAAAAGAGGGAGTAGCTGGAAGGAAGATGTGGTTCAGAGAAAGGGTGATGGGGGGCAAGAGAAGGTAAGAGGAGGAAATTCTGATAAAAATAGAGTATATACATGTTTAAAAATTGCCAATAAGGGCTGGAGAGATGGCACAGTGGTTAAGGCACTTGCTTGCAAAGTCTAACAATCCGAGTTCAGTTGCTTAGTACCTGTGCAAAGCCAGATACACAAAGTGGTAGATGCATCTGGAATTCATTCGAAGTGGCAAGAAGCCCTGGTGCATCCACTTTCTTTCTCTTTCTCACTCTCTCTCTCTGCAAATAAATAAATAAAATATTCTTCTGGAATTTGTCAATAAGCACATGTCACCATCAGATTCTAGCACTCAGCTAGGATGAAGAAGCAAGGGACAAGATGGCTGAGCCCACTCTATTCCAGGGCTCCTGTGAGGGGATTGGGCTTTTGCTTTGGAAGGATATATCCAGTGCTTCAAAATCAAAATTATTTTTATTTCCTGTTTCGTGTGAGTGTGTGTGTGTGTGTGTGTGTGTGTGTGTGTGTGTGTGTGTAGACACACGAGTGCCATGATGTATGTGTGGAGATCTGAGGACAACCTTGGGGTATGGTTCTCAACCTTGATTGAGACAGGGTCTCTTGTTTTTCACTCCTGCTAACATCGGACTAGCTGGCCAGCGAGCTCCAGGGAAGTGCCTTTGCCTCTGCCCATGTGCTACCTATATCCGGCTTTATGTGGGTTCCTAGG
>PVHP010046861.1:0-13104 GCA_004024765.1 Zapus hudsonius
CTCTCTCTCTCTCTCTCTCTCTCTCTCTCTCTCTCTCTCTCTCTCATAAATAAATAAATAAATAAAATATTTAAAAAACTACATAGAAATCATATTCCCTTCCTAAAAATATCACAAACAAGATTATTAAGTGACCTATATTCAGGATAAAAGCAAATGTCTTAACCTTTGTGTATTTGTGTATGACTTATGAACAACAATATAAACTTGATTTTTCTATTTTGGTGAATTTTTGTCTGAAGCACATGTTTTCCTCATATGAAAGTCTACACAGTAACTTCATAAATCACCTCATAATCACAAAAAAATAGTTTTTAATAAATAAATGAGGAAAATTGGACTGGGAAGATTGCTTTGTGGTTAAGACACGTGCTTGCAAAGTACTAAAGCCAGGGTTCAATTTCCCAAACCCACATAAAGCCAGATGCACAAAATGGCACATGTGTCTGGAATTTGTTTACAGTAGCAAGAGGTCCTGGTATGCCCAATTCTCTCTCTCTCTCTCTCTCTCTCTCTCTCTCTCTCTCTCTCTCTCTCTCTCTCTGTGTGTGTGTGTGTGTGTGTCTCAAAACAATGAAAAAATAATTTTTAAAGAAATGAATAAAACACCTTTTTATTCTCCTTCAGCATAAATTATAGAACAATTCATTCAAACAATCTAACTCCAAAAGTCCCCAAATCACTTGCATAGCTGCTGCTGAAGCACTTAGATGTTTCTTCTCTTCACACCCACACTTGACCTTTTCAAGTACATCTGTCCCTTCTCTTAAATCGCAGTTGCAGGCTTGGTTTTACACTGACTCATCCTGAAATTCTCTGCAGCAAGTTCAGAAGCCAGCTGAACCTCAGTAGAAGTGTCTGAGGCTCTGAGGTACCTCTGCCTGCACCTCAGTACAAGTGTCTGAGGCTCTGAGGGCTCCTGGAGCTGCACCTGAGTAGAAATGTCTGAGCCTCTTAGAGCTCCTGGGCTATATCTCAGTATAAGTGTCCAAGCCTCTTTGGGCTCCTGGCGCTCCATGTCAGGAGAAGTGCCTGATGCTCCAGCTGAAGGATGGTTTCAGTTTTGTCCAGCTCTCTTTGTTCCTGATCTTGTCTTCCTTCAACACTGACATGTGCCATCACAATATTCCCAATACTATAAAAGGTCTGCTATATATTCCTGCTGGGCTCACTACAGGATTCTTTCAGCCCTATAGGAAAGAACTTAAGCCACTGCTTTTCAAATTATTCCATAAAATTGCAAATGAAGGAATGCTTCCTAACCCCTTCTATGAAACCAGTATTATACTAATAGCAAAACCAGATAAAGGCACACAAAACATAAACTATAGACGGATATCCCCGATGAACACTGTTGCAAACTTTTCTCTTTTTTATTTTATTTTCTTTTTTTAATATATATATTTATTGACCATAATGAGTTACATTATTTAGTCAGCAAACAATGAGTTGTTATCCCTAATTCCCCAATACCCCCCCCATCCCCAATCAGCTGGATATCCTCTTCCATGGGTCGTCTGGATCAGTCCTTGTGGCAGGGGACCATGGATAGCCTAGTACTCAGCTTGGTTCTCCTGGCCCAAGTGTGTTGTTACTGAGGGGTGCCATGCCTCTGGATAGTCTCCCCCACCAAGGCTCTCACAATCTTTCCACCCCCTCTTCCACTCAGTTCCCTGAGTCGTGGTGGGTGAGTATTAAGGCTGCTTTAATGTTGTGCGCTTAGGGGGCTTTGTGTTGAAAATTGTTGGTTTCTGTCCCCCAGAAAGCAAACTTTTCTTAATAAGATACTTGCAAACCAAATTCAAGAACATATCAGAAATGGTCATCCACTTCAATCGAGTAGCCATTATTCTAGAGATGCAGCATGGCTCAGTATAGAGACACCCAGAAATGGGATATACCCGTAAGTAGACCCAAGATCAGAACTCACAGCGTCATCTCAATAAATTCAGAAAAGGCCTTTGACAAAATTCCAAATCTCTTCATCATACAAACACTGAAGCATCTGAAAATGCAGGAAACATACCTCAACATAGTACGGTCTTTATTTAACAAAACCGCAGCCGATGTCATACTACATGGAGAATAACTTGAAGCATTCTTCACAGTGAGAAACAAGACAAAGGTACCCACTCTCCCCACTGTTATTTGACATAGTACTGGAAGTCTGGTTGGAGCAATAAAAAAAAGACAGAT
This sequence comes from Zapus hudsonius, assembly GCA_004024765.1. Lineage (NCBI taxonomy): Eukaryota > Metazoa > Chordata > Mammalia > Rodentia > Dipodidae > Zapus > Zapus hudsonius. Next base: position 2,197 of record PVHP010046861.1, read on the forward strand.
GTAAAAAGCAAACATACTGGAAAGTAAGAAGTCATACTAACTTTATATTCCTTATTATTATTCCATGCTGTGTGCAGACATACTACAACTATCTTATTCATTTAACAGGTGTAGACATTTGAGTTGTTTCCAATTTAGGGCTACGATGAATGAAACTATTCTCAAAATGCATGCACAAAAATATGCAGATAATATTTTATATTTAACAGATCCAAAAATTTCCTAGGGCTGATAAACATTTTCAGTAAGGAGGCAGGACATGAAATTAATAGACAGGAATCAGCATCCTTCTTATATACCAATGACAAACATACTGAGAAAGAAGTCCTGGAAATAGTCCTCTTCACAATAGCCACACAAAACTTGAAATATCTCCCATATCCCTAACCAAGGACATGAAAGACCTCTACAAGAAAAACTTTAAAACAATGTAGAAAGAGCCAAATGTGGTGACACACACCTTTAATCCCAGCACATGGGAGGCAGAGGTAGGAGGGTTGCTGTGAGTTCCAGGCCAGCCTGAGTCTACATAGATAATTCCAGATCATGCTGGGCTAGACCAAGACTCTACCTCGGAAAAAAAAATGAAGAAAGAACTTCAGGAAGACACAAGAAGATGGAAAGATCTCCCATGCTCATGGATCAGAAGAACTAATGTTATGAAAATGGCCCTCCTACCAAGAGCAATATACAGATTCAATGCAATTGCAATCCAAATCCCAGAACCATTCTTCACAAAAGTAGAAAACTTAATTTTAAAATTCATATGGAAGCACAAACATCCCCTGATAGACAAAACTATCTTCAGCAAAAAAAAAAAAAAAAAAATACTGCTGGAGAAAAGGGTGGGTGGAAACCTAACTCTAGGACAAATGACTCTGACCCTTGGCTCCCTGACATAGTAATTAGTTATTGCCCACAGTGAGCTAAGACCCTATTGCTGAAGACTCCATGGACTGCGATCACACAACACTGAGAGACCCTGCTGAATTGGAAACAAAACCAGCTCCTGGAAGGCTAGCCTGTGTAATGCCAGAAGGTGTTGCATGAGCTTCCAGGGCAACCAGACCAATGATATTCTGAGAGAGCAGGGACATCCTCAAGCTACACTGACCAATGGCCTGAGAATGCAGAACACACTGCTATATGGCACAGACTTACAAGACAAGAAGTGCCCATCTGTGCAATAGTGGTGCTCAACCTAGGTGGGTAATCAACAGCTGGCTAATTGGCTATGAGATCCGCTAAGAGGCAGGGAACCCCTAACTGGTACAGGGATCCAACGCAATTTTGTATGGAGACTAAGAACCAGATATCCAATGGGAAGTCTCCACTAACCATAGGTCTACAGAAGGGTTACACTGTTTAAAATCTCACCAAACTAGCAATATTTGTCTCAGTTAACAAATAATCATCTCACTCTCTGTTGGAGATTCTGTTTGTATTTTTCAGAAATCAATGTGAACCATGAACAACCGAATTCCACCAATTAGACACCCAAGCAGGAGAGAAACCATCTCAAACTCACCATCTAGAGCCCTAACACAACCTCTAAGGAAGTGGTGTGATGAGCAAAAGAGCTATTCCCACAGCAAGGCAGATATCCTATGGAAGGATAACGGAGAGAGGCACCAAGGGTGCCCAAAATAGTCCAAAACACAAATCCAGAGACTCTTAAGAAGTCAACAATTATGCAAACTAAGAACTCACCCACCATGACTCAGGAAAATTTGTGGAAGAGGTGGTGGAAAGAATGCAAGAGTCATAGTGGGGGAGAATATCTAATGCATAAAGGGTGTGTCATCTTGGGTTTAAGGGATGTTTTCTAATAACACGATAATGAGCATCTTATGTGTATATATATATATATATATATATATATATATATATACTGATAAAAACTGGTATCAAAAAAAACCTTTATATACATTCATGGTTAAGGAACTACATTTTGCGTAAATACAGGCATTTTCTGTAGTAATAAGAGTAGTGAATTTTAAAACCAGATCTTTTATGTTGGACATCAGAAAACATAACAGAGAGGATCTGTAAGTTATGGTGAAAGCATAGAGCAGAATCTAATTTTGAGAGTAAGTCACAACTGCTCTGTATTTTTCAACTCACTTATCAGCACAGAAAGGTCAATTTACAAACTTGTGCTTTAATAAGTTAAATATCTTTAGATTCAGAAAAAAAAAAAAGAACACTGCTGGAGGTAACACCATGCTGATTTCAAGTTATACTACAGAACCACAGTAATAAAACAGCGTCACACTGGCACAGAAACAGACATGTAGATCAATGGATTAGAAGAGATCTCGGGATAAGTCCATGTAACTAAAACCACCTGATGTTTGGCAAAGAGGCCAAAAGCACTCATAACTACATTTTCAACAAATGTAAACCGGGGTATCTAAATAGAGAAGAAGGAACCTTGGCCCTTATTCCTCATCATTCACAAAAGTCAACTCCAAATGGGTCAAGGATTGCAATGTGAAACCGAAGACCCTGAAAGGACTGGAGGAAAAATAGAGAAAAGCACTTCAACATATAAGGAAGAACTTTCTGAATAGAACCCCAGTGGAAACAAGGCACACAATCAACAAGTGGGACCTAACGAAACTATAACACTTTTGTACAGGTAAGGAAGCCCTCAATCACATCAAGAAGCAGCCTACAGAATGGGAGCAAATCTTCCCCAGTTATATACCTAGCCAAGGATTAATATATAGAATATAGAAAGAACTCAATACAGGCTAATTCCAGTGCTTTTGGTTGCCCACCATAACTACATGGCAAGATCCTATTGCTGAGGACACTCCATGCTTCAGTTGTAGAACACTGAGAAATCAAACTGGAAATTGGGATAAAAATCTCTCCCCTGCAGGCTACTTGTTATACTGCTGGAAGTGCTATGCAGCCTGCTAGGGAAGAAAAAGTCATCAACAATCTTAACCAGCAGAGGACCCGGCAAGATTCACAATTGGTCAGTCAAGCAAGACATGTCCTCCAGTGCGAGAGTGACATAACTGTTATGGGCAGAATCAATGGGAGGTTCTGAAAACTTAGCCAAGACTGCAAGGCTTGGAAGGTCATTGACCCTAGTGGGGAAGCTATAACTGTTGTTTGGCTAAATGAAGATGTCACGTCAATCAGATTGTCCTCTAAATGTTTATATTTATGTTCATAGACTAGTGCTGTTCTTATATTTGATCAGAGAAGCTTCTTTTTGCAGCTGGCCATGACTAATGGAGAGATCGGAAACTTGTCAAAGTGAAGTAGTGACAGTTGAATGCTCAGCACTAAATGACACACCTCTGTCACCCCCTCCAGGCTCAGGGAACCCTTGTGGAAGAAGTAGAGGAAAGAATGTAAGAGCCAAAAGATGGGGAGGAGTGCTTTGGAATGCTATTTTCTAGACACAAAATGCCTGTTGCACTCCTGACCACTCAGTGGCTGTCATTACCTGCACAATATTGGGACCATCATCACGCATTCATGAATGATGTAGGAGGGCAAAAACGTAGAACGATATCAAATAAGAAGAGGAATTTAGTTTGAAAGAATAAGGGGCTCACTAGAAGGATAGTAGGGGAGGGGACAAAAAAGTATTGAGAGAGGATTAAAATCAAAATATATACATATAAAAATTGTCAAAATCTTAAAGATAATGATAAAGAAAAACTCTATTGGGCTGGAGAGATGGCTCAGCGGTTATGGCACTTGCCTCCAGTGCCTAAGGCCCCTGGTTCAATTCCCCAGGACCCACATAAGCCAGACCCACAAGGTGGTAGCCTTGGTGTTCTCTCTCTCCTCTCTCTCTCTCCATGATAAATAAATAAATAAAATATTTTAAAAAACTCTATTGTACAAGATTGAGAACTAGATATTTCAAATTTTTTATCACCACCACCTCCATATCTGATCCGTAACAAAATTAAGTTCACCTACTTCCCTAAATATTCTTTATATCTGCCCACAACTCTCCATCTTTACTGAGACCCTATCCCAAGATCAAAAACTTAAACTTAAAAACTTAAAAACTATCCTCCTCCATCTCCTCTGATGTGTCTCTGTAATGTAGCCAAGATAACCCTTCTGTGGTGAAGTGTTGATGGTGTTGACTCTGCTTCAGTTCCAAGCTCAAGGATTATTTCCTCAAGAGAAGCCTTCAATGTCACTAAGCCTGGGTGCATCTCTTTGTGGTATGCTGTCATTTTGGTGCTTTCTTCTGGAGAGTTCTTATCTCAGTCACTAACATTACAATTGCTAGTGTAACCATCTAACTTCCTTCCTTTTCTCCACTGGGCTAGTAATTCAATAAAAGCAAGAAGTGTATCTGATTTTCCTCACCCTTGAATCTTAACAACAATTATGGGCTGGTATATAATAAAAGTTCAACAAGAATTTATTAAACACATGTGTGAATGGTGAATGCCTTAACAGTCTTGTTCACTATTAACTAAAAAGGGCTAGAGATGGTTTATTGGTTAAGATGTTGGCCTGCAAAGCAGAAGGACCTGGGTTTGATTCGCCAGTACCCATGTAAAGCCAGATGCACAAAGAGGCACATGTGTCTGGAGTTCATTTGCAGTGGCTGGAGGCCCTGGTGTACATAAATAAAATATTTTTAAAATACTATAAAAAGTAATATTTCATGGGTTTGTTCTCTTTTCTCAACTGGATCGCAAACCTTCGGAGAAGTCAGTTGTATTGCTTTGTCTCTCACAGAGTCTAGGCTATTTAGTAAGCAATTCTTGTGCAAGGTGAAAATGTCTGCTACATCATATAATTTGCTTAAAATATTCAGGAAATGTTGTGTACTATATTGCTTAGAATACATGACTAGGAGACAATAAGATCTAATCTATGACTGTCCCACATACAAGTTGTTGTAATCTTTTATAAAAGTTAGCAAAGTGTACAATGTGTTTTATCACATGTTCCATTACTTTAATAAGTGCACACAGTGGAAAAGGATGAAGGTTCCAAATGATGTGCCTGTCTTTTCCCAGACTGAGATCTACTGCTCTTCCGGATGCAGGCTCTGGGCGCAGGCCCCCTGCTCCTCACCCATTCCTGAGCAGCTGTCTTCCACTCTTTTACAATGCTGTCCTTTGGGCTCGAGACGGATCAGGGGCTAAGAGTACTTTCTGTGCAAGTATGGGAGCCAGAGGGAGCCTGAGAGAGCCCCAGGACCTACATAAAGAGTGGTGTCACCATGAACATATGCAACCCCAATCCTGTAAGGGAGCTAAACTGGAGAATTACTGGGGTTCCCCAAACAATGGCAAGCTCAGGATCAGTAAGAAACTCTGGCTCAAGTAAGAACTGGCATAGGAGCCATCTAAGGAGATGCCCCTGCAGCCACCATAGGCAAACACACCCCATGACAGGCATGTACATGGGACATCACATGGATACACACACCACCACCACCATTACAGCATTACACATACACTTTCAAAAAATAATAATAATAATGCTGTCCTCTGAGGCCAACAACCATTTCCATCTGATCAGAGCAGCTGTGACTACTTGCAAGAGACCCTCAAAGTCAGACCTGCTGACATTCCCTCATAGAAGGAGGGGTGAGGAGGGTCATTGAACCCTTACCTCACTCCTTCCTGCACATCGCTGCCAGCTCTTTGGAATTCTGTCCCAGATGTGCATGGTCTCAGGAGGTGCGTGAGAATATATACAGTGCATGAGAAGTTAACTGAAGGAATGACTCCATCTATGCAGCCATGGTGAGGTCATCACATGTCCTTTTTGTTGAAATTATTGCTTTGTGGTTATCCACCCTCCTGTAAATAACCCCTTTCATGTTCCTATTAATAAGCCAAACAAATGCATTGATTTACCAAGCTAGACTTTGGTGGAGTTGTTACTTTGGTCTGTCATTGATGCCCTATTCAGGGTGAGTAAAAATTTGAAAATCCCACAATCCAGATGCCAACTTCCTATCCATTTTCAGAGTGTTTTGAAATACCTTACAGGGCTATGCCTCCAACGAGGTTATTTACCACCCTCTGGTGTCTGATCAGGGAACTACCATGTTCAGATTAAAGAAGAGTCCATTTAAGAGAGGTGGCATTAAGCTGAGTGAGCACGGAATCCCCTAGTTTTTTCCCCATTTAATCAGATCCCTAAGAGTGTCCTCCAGGAATTGCAGACAAGTAGATCCGTGACTCCTGTGAATGCCCAAACTCAAGAGTCAAGGGTTTTACCTCTCAAAGCAAGATTTCCACCAAGCAACATTTGAGGGTTAAATCTGAATCAGGGGCTACACTTCACGCTTCCTTGATGATTTATATGAAGCTGACATGGAGAAGCTTCTCCCTACCTATATTTTTATTCCTTCTCATTTCTCCTATTCTCTTCACTTCAAAGTACTATATGCAATCAACTTCTTGCGGTAAACTTACTTCCTAGAATTAGGTCTGCAGCTAGGCAAAGGAGGGATGTAAGTGGGTCAAAATTTAATCCTGCTATATGACCAACTAAACTATAACTGAATTATTTAAGTCTCACAATTCTGTTTCCTGATGAGAATAACATCAACCTCTTGGGAAATTAAGAATAAAATGTGTTTTTTTTTTTCTGATTGGCTGGATGTAGTGCGGTGTCATTACTGGGACTTCATATAAATTCCAGAAAGCTATAAATTCACTTTCTACTGTTATTTCACTGGACTTCTAGAAATGGTTACAGTCAACTCTGAGTTTCTGCCACAGTCCTCTACTGGCATCCAGTGGTGAATAACATAATATGGTAACATCTTACCCACCTGCTATGAGAATGCAGAGCCAGGAAGATGCAGACCCAAACCAGCTGTGGCTACCCACACGGTCTCTAAGAGACAAGGAGAGGAATGAAGGAAATGTGCCTAGGAGCACATTGCCAGCTGAAATGTGAAGCCGGAAAGAAATTTAATTATGCCAGGTAAGATTCATACCAGTTCATTGTCAGCTGCCAGGTGCCAAGCTAAAGAAAATGTGCTCAGTTCTCTTTGTGCATCATCTCAAATTAGATGGGAAATAATTGCCAAGAGTTCAGATGAGCCCATTATTCAGTAGTAAAATTAACATTTCTAAAGCCAAATAGCAAATTAGTTCAGCTTCCTTGTCTAAATCATGGGATGCGGCTCTGTGACCTTGCATGGGCTTTACTTGCAGCTTCTGCCCTTTCTGCCTCCTACCTCCCAAGAAGTAAAAATGACAGTTTGTAAAGAAGGGCAGACTGACTCTCCCTTTCAACAAAGAATAGTTCTCCCAGGGAGAAGCCACTCCCTGTCAGTCAAGAACAATTGGTGTTCTTGAAAAAGATTCCCAGTAGCAACAAAGACTTTTTATTTTGCTTGACATTTTGCCTGACTTTGAAAATTCTTGTGTTTTATCATTAACTGGAACTTACAGAATCCCTAGCTGAAATCATCTTCAAATAAATTTATTTAGGAAATATCTGGTATAAAATTTTTATTATTTATTGAATTTTGAATAAAAAGGTTGTGCTTTTAGACACCTTACCCCCACCCCAATTCTGCTGAGGGTCTTCTTCAGTGGGGTTATTGGTATTCATTATGGGGACCAAGAGGACTCAGCTAGGCTCTGGGGTGGGGGATAGTTCCTCAGGCTATTCCCACCCACCCTAAGGCTCTTACAATCTTTCCCTCCCCCCTTCCACAATGTTCCCTGAGTCTTGGTAGGCAAGAATGGGATCTGATTTAGTGCTGCATTCTCTAAGTAGCCTCAGGATCTCTGTTTTGATGAGGTTTGAGTGACCACAGTGTCCTTAGCCATCTCCCTAGAGCTGCTTTTCACGCTAGCCATGAGAGCAGTAATCGTGTCACTGGTTTGAGTTCTGGGCCAGACAGATGAGGTGGAGGTGACCCATCATGGTAGACTTTCTGTTCTTGATATATTGCTGTATCCTGGTTATCCCCTGAATTCTCTATCATCTGTAAGATAAAACAAATTCTCCAACCAAAGGTGAGAGGAGCTAAATAGGATAAGCCTAGTTATTAGAGACTTATTGATATGTATGTCCACACTTCTTAAAGTGGAATGGAGGAAGCACCTTTTTTTTAATTAAAGCACATTTCCCACATTATCAGATTCTTAAGTTAATGAAACCTTGAAAACCTCAATTGCAGTGAGGGTATAAATAGGAGTTAACAGGATTCACAATTAAACTAACCCATATTCCAATCCTTGGAGTCGTTTCTTCCTGCTTGTTAAAAACAAATAATGAAACAACAATAATAGTTTAACCACCTCACTTATGTTGCTTCTTTATTACCCAACTATTGCCATAGGATTAATGAAAGGAATTTTCAAGCAATTCTTTGTTTAACCCCTTTATTAACAATTTTTATTTATGTATATAATTTTTTTGAGTGGATTGGTTTCAAGGTAGGGTCTTGCTGTAGCCAGGCTGACCTAGAATTCACCATGTAGACTCAGGGTGGTCTCAAACTCATGGTGATCCCCCTACCTCTGCCTCCCAAGTGCTGGGATTAAAGGTGTGGGCCAGCACACCTGGTTTATAATGTATTTTGATATGGGAATTTGTGGTGTCTTTGAGAGCAACAGAGTCATTTTTGGCTCTTGGTTGGCTTTTAACCTGTAACAGGGTTTTTAGAGTTTAGGAAAAGTCCTTCAACTCCAAACCCTGAGTTCATGTCTGTTTTACCAAAGAAATGGCATAAAACAAGACTGAGAAGGATAATGATTAAATTATTATATTCATTCAGGGAAAAAAAGAAGGAAAGCACAGAGAGTTCTGCCATGTGGAAGACAGGAGGGCATAGGGAGCCCGTGTAGGAGTAGGAGCAAGAATCCCACCCCCATGTCAGCCCAGCAGGGCCCGGATGAGGGTGATAGGCAGCTTACTGGAGCAGGAACCTGGAAGTTCAGAAGAAGGGAAAAGTCAAATAGAGTCCTTGCCCAAGTAGCAAGCATCTATTTATTGTGGTGGGCTTTACATTCAGGCTCAGGTGAGCCAGAGAGAGGGATGATTGGTCTGGGCTACAAGCTGACTCAGATAGAAGCCTGCCATGATAACAAGTTTAACCAACCAGAATTCCAGGGTCAGATTTAAACCTTAAGTTTAGGAAAGGGGAACGCCTTTCCAGGTGAGTGACTTGGGTTGCTATGGAAAAACAGATTAGGTAAGAGATAAGGAGAAACCAAATTATTCTCTGATCTCTAGCAAAGTATAGACCACAAGAGAGAGACCAAAAGACATTTCTGCTCTTTCCCTGTTGGGGCCCAGTCACCCAATCTGCCTCAAACCTAGAAATCAGAGTGCCAGAGACTCACAGTCACACAACGCTTCCACGGTGTCAATGGCCTCCAGGTTCTTGTCATGTGAATTTGAAGAATGAAATCCACAGACCATAGAGGATGAGATTTAGATTTTTTTAATTGCTATCTATTTATTTTAAAGGAAGGAGGGAGGGAAGGAAGGAAGGAGAGAGAGAGCAGAGGGAGGAGACACAGGCACACCAGGGCTTCTTGCCAGTATAAAACTCCAGATACATGGGTACACTTTGTGCATCTGGTTTTACATGGGTACTGGGGAATTGAACCTGGACTGGACCGCTTTTCAAACAAGTGCCTTCAATTACTGAGCCATCTCCCCAGCCTGAGATTTATATTTTATTATAGAACATATGGGAAGGAAAGAAGACAGAGATTCTGTGTAGCAGGAAGGGCTACAAGAAATGGAGCAACTCTTATTTGATTCTCTTATGGGAATCCACTGGATGGGCTGGATTGGTTAGTCCAGTTTCCATGCCAGACGTCTATGTGCCTTGAAGGCTTATTCATCATCATGTTGGGTTTCTAGGGAAGGAGAACTCCTTTAAGGAAGAGGAAATAAGGAAAAACCAAATGTCATGCCAGGTGTTTAGGTGCATTGCAATCTTACTCACATCTCAGATTCCCCCTTACAGGCTCTCCAAGGAAAAAAAAAAAAAACTATTCATTTTATCCTCAAATGCCTTGCCAATTTCTAATTGGTTCCCCACTCCAAAGAAGTAACCTTAACTGCCTCGTTTTGATCATAATCCCCTCTCACTACCTTCTAGTGTCTCCTCACTCCTGTTCCTCCTCCTCCGATGAACCCTTTCTTTCTGATTAGTCCTTCTTCTTATTTGATATCTTTTTGGGGGTGGGTCTGTTCTTCATCATCCATGATGAAATGTTGATAGGTCCAGTATTGTGCAGGTTACGACAGCTGCTGCGGAGTGTAAATTAAAATTCCTGGGGGGAAAGCTGCACCTACTTTGAACATCCTGAAAGACTATACAACTGATTCTAGTTTCCATGTGGATGTGGTCAAATAAATCCTATTAAAATGTGCAAACAGATTCTCCAGCTTCCACCAGCCCCAAAAAAGATAAGAACATCAACAGACAGCATGAGACCAGTAGCAGAGATTTTTCTGCTTTGATGTACCCACCTACCTGATGTTTCCACCAACATATTTGAAAGGTACCCTGGTTTATGACTTATGTTTGTTCTAAAAATATTTTAAAAACATGAAATTGTTAATACATTGGAACATGGAATTTGGGGTAACCTGAATCTGTTCCTGGGCCATGGTCACTCACATTTGGCTCTAGAATAAACTATCTTCTATTCCTTTTGAGGTGAGAATTGTGTGTTTTGTATAAACAAAGGTCATAAATGCAATTTTCAAAATCTCCCGATGATAGCATTCCAAAGGACTCTTCCACAGTCTCTTGCTCTTACACACTTTTGCTCCATATTCCATGATGTTCCCTAGCCTAACAGGGAGAGGTAGAGATGTTTTATTTAGTGATGAGCACTCAATAGACACTTATTAGTCAGACTGACTGGTTTGAGTTTCTCAAATATTCACCACCATTTTCAAAAAGAC
>PVHP010046862.1:0-11141 GCA_004024765.1 Zapus hudsonius
AAAGCTGTTGAATGTCTCCCCCAGGCCCAGGCCTTAGGCTCCCAAGACAAGATGCACTATGGGACCAACTGACAGGGAGGCTACTAAAAATAGAATCCTGGTAATCCAAAATTGTGTATATTTGTTAACCTACACTGATCTCACTCTCCGATGGAGAATGTGTTTGTATCTTTCAGGATGCAGCGAGAGAGCTGGGGCTCGTCTAACCCTACCAACCAACCGTAGGCCGATACCTGAGATTCTGGCAAGAGAGGGGCCACCACAGTCATACCATGGAGGATCCAAATGGAACTCCTCAGAGAAAGACGAGATGAACAAGGGGCCCACAGCCACAGCCATTAAATCAATACAGGATTAGCCAGTGGAACAGAAACCAACGATTTTAGACACAAAGACACCTAAGCTCACAACCTTAAAGCAAACTTATTACTCATCCACCACGACTCAGGGAACTTTGCGGAAGAGGGGCGGAAAGATTGTGAGAGCCGTAGTGGGGGCGACTATCCAGAGGTACGGCCAGGAGAACCTGGCTGAATACTAGGCTATCCATGGTCCCCTGTCACAAGGACCAATCCAGACGACCCATGGAGGAGATTATCCAGCAGAGTGGGGAGGGGAATCGGGGATAACAACTCATTTTTTGCCCACTAAATGTTGTAACTCATTATGGACAATAAAAAGATATGTATATTTAAAATGATCAGATTATCTGATTTTTTAATCATGACTTTTACTATATGAATAAATTCCATGTTTGTTCCAGTCCCATATGTTACCCGCATCCCTGTTTGACTGGTTTCCTTCATCTTATCCTCTTTTATCCCCTCTCCTCCAAATTTTGGTTGTTTTGAAACAGGATCTTACTCAAGGCCTGGCTCACTGGGTCATCCTAGGCTAAACTTGAGATTATGAATATCTTCCTCTCAACTTCCTGAGTTTTGGGATTAAAGGTGTGCAACACCTTGCCCACAAAGCACCTTCCGTGAGAAGGACACTAATTCTATTTGTGAGGCTCCACCCTCATAACATAGTGATCTCTGAAAGAATAAGCCTCTGATACCATCAAATTGAGGACAGAATATTAACATGAATTTTGGGCAAAAACTTATAACTTATAGCATAACTTAATGATAACCATTAATGAATATTTTGTCTGTAAAGGTACTCATAACTGTAATGAAACAATTATTGTTAAAAATGTTAAATTTAACTAATTTAAAAATATTCAAAGAGATTGTGCTTGGAACTGAATAGGTTACCTAAGCTAGTCCTGGTACATATTTGAGCCGCCAACATGTTTACACTATGAATGTTTCCACTCATTAAGCACAACTATTTGGTGATCACTAAAGAAACAAGAATCCCTGTGGCCCAGAACCTCACACATCTGTCACTTTTTAATATTCTTGGTGGAGTTAATTGCTGACAGGTCCACCCTTTTCTATTCTTCTTAACCTACTTGATGGCAATTACACTGGAGCCTAAATTTCTGTCCAAATAACACTTCTTTCCTTACCTCTTGGTTGTGCTTCTCTGATTCACAGGACTGCATACAGTGACAGCCCTCCAGGCTCATGTAGCTTACAGCCAGATGGAATCCATTCTCCAGACATTCTCGCTGACCTGGAATTCAAAAAACAGACTCCCTGCCCTGCCATAAACACACACATACACCCCCAGCAGCATCACCCCCTCCACACTGCCTGTTCATCCCTCCCCACTTTCCCCTCACTCTCAGCCTCTCCAGCTGATGTCTCTGGGATCAGGCCTATTACACAAAGCCCATGCAAGAGCTCAGAATCTGGCCAACAGATGCTGGCATTTGGTCTGAAATGGGAAAGGCATAGGACATTTTCTTTTCTACTAGTGCTATGACTTTTTTGAGTTAGGATCAACTGTATCTTCTATATTCCAGCTTTGTTAGGATAGAACCCACAGTGTGCATAGACATAAGATTAAAAAAAACATAAATTTCAAAGAAAATGCATTAATTTCTGCCAAAAATTCTAATTCTATGTCAAATAGTTCCAAACAGAAAAGGCAGAGCTGGAGGGATGGCTCAGTCAGTCATCAGAGTACAGGCTGGAATTTGGATCCCTAGGTGCCATGTAAAGTACTAGGTATGGTGGTGTGCAACCATAATCCCAACCTTGAGGATGAGGAGATCAGAGGATCTCAAGGCTTGTTGGCTAGTTAGTCTAGTCAAATTGGTAAGTTTCCTGTTTAGTGATAGAATCAATCTTAAAAATTGGGAGATGGCTCAGAAGTTAAGGCACTTGCCTGCAAAGCCTAACAAAGGAAATTCAATTTTCCAATATCCAGGTAAAACCAAATACACAGTTCATCTGGACTCTCTCTCTCTCTCTCTCTCTCTCTCTCTCTCTCTCTCTCTCTCTCTCTCTCTCTCTCTCTCTCCTTGCAAATAAATAAATAAAAATACTTTTTTTATAATAAGGTGAGAGTGCAACTAAAAAATACCCACTGTCAGCCTCTGGCCTCTGTGTCCATATGCACCCACACATGTGCCCACATGCAGGCAGAAAAACACGCATGTACACTAACACATACCACACACATTTTAAATAAGGCTACACCCAGAACACACACGTGAAAGTGAAGACTTAATATGCAGTAGGTATTGGACTTGATTTTGAACATATATTTAATGTCAAATTGGCTAAAAGTGAGATAAGCTATTCTCTGAGTTAATTCACTTTGAGATTGTGATAAAATACCCTAGTATCCTTTTTATGTGAGTATGGGTTAAATTGAGTTCTGGTTCCTTCTCATGTGCATTTCTCATAGTGTCATTACTGAACACCACGCTGTCCTGTGCCACAGCTCTGTCCAAGGAAACAATTGTCAGTGCTCACACAGATAAGTCCTGAGTAAGGAGCAGCTTGTCATTTGTATGGATCAGTGAGCCTGTCAAACAGTGGTAAAGGACTTGCTTCTTCCAATTTACTTCATACTGGAATTTCAGTGGGTAGTGAAATTTTGTCTATTTTAAACCTGGGTTGTATTATTTACTCTATGTATGTAAAAATTTCAGAAAACATCTTTTGAAGAATGCCAAGAATAGTGTGTGAGGTTGCACAAAAATAGTAATATTTGTAATGATTCCAAGTTCAGGTAAATATCAATCATTTTTCTCTGTATTTGAAAATAGATGATTCTACTTGAATATGAAATAGGATGAATAACTTGGTGCCAGAGTCAAAAAAAGGAAAACTAAATCACTATGATTTAATCCATGAAATTATAGCAGAACTTTTCATAGTCTTTACTATTTAAATGTAAACAACTTGTAATGCATTATAAAAGGATCACTTCAATATGCACAGACACATAAACAAACTGACTAAGTAAATAATCCATTTTGAGCCCCCTAATCCGGCTATTAAAGAAACACAGAGCAATGAAGACATTCCTTAAGAAGAAATTCAAAGGTTATTGAACAGAAATGAAGCCGCTTAATGAGGACATTCATTCCGTGTTGAAAGCTGGCCTTCTGAATAATGTGATGTGTCCATCAGATGAGATGCAGTTGGTAAAAAGTGGCATTGTTGGGCTGGAAAAATGGCTTAGTAAGTAAAAGCACTTGCTCATAAGCATGAGGCCCTGAGAGAGCCTTAGTTTGATCCTCAGCACTCGCATAAATAGTTTCATGTGCAATGCACACTTGTAACCCAAGCCCTGGTGGGGTGGGGGGTGCTGGTCAAACAGTTGGACTGAAAAGTGGCAGTTCCTGGCTCGGTGAGAGACTGCCTCAGAAATCAACACACATGGACACAGGGCACATATCTGCACGCACACCCAGCAAGCTCTGACATTGAACTTCTGATCTTTGGTCAGCTTTGGGTGGAGAACCACTTCTAATCTAATACTCTAGTCACCCTCTACGTTTTTTACAAGAAAATGGCCAGGGCTGGAGAGATGGCTCAGTGGTTAAGGCATTTGCCTCCAGTGCCTAAGGCCCTGGGTTCAATTTCCCATTTACACACATAAGCCAGACCTATAAGGTGGTGGCCCTGGTGTGCTCTCTCTCTCTCTCTCTCTCTCTCTCTCTCTCTCTCTCTCTCGCTCTCTCTCTCTCTCTCGCTCTCTCTCTCTCTGTATCTCTGCTTGAAAATGAATAAATAAAATATTTTAAAAAATGGCTAGAAGGAGTAAGATTTCACCTTTATAATGGGAATTCTGGTTTTAATGCATGGAATTAAATGAATTCCAAATGAATTGGAATGTTCAAACCTTTGGTAATGTTGAAATAAAATTTGGAAATAAAGTAGAATTCTGCCATAATGGATCACAATGGGAAAATGACACCCATAGTGTGGTATATTGTTACAGTTAATATGATTGATACATTTGTTAACCAATTATGACGCAGACATCGGCAACACTTAAAAAATTTCAAACTTGTTCTAAGAAATTATAGTCTTAAATTTAAAATAAAAAGCATTTTAAGTCACAGCAGAAACTGAAGACCTCCTTTTCTTCCTGGAATGATAAAATTAAAGAAGTTAACCTGCTTTTGGGTGAAGATGGGGTCCCATGTTAGAATCTCACTTTCAGTGCACTGAATGAAACAGTAATGTGGTTAGGATATAATGTATTTTCAGCTATAATTGAATAATAATGCTTATCTTCATGAACACTTGATATGTATATGCAATATTTAGTATTTTTAAATTAATATCTTAATTATGAGTAAATATATACATTATATGAGTAATACTTGTGAAGGTGTTCCCAGTTTCCCTCCTCCCTGCCCCCTACCCACTGGGGTCCTACCTTGATGCTCATACTGGATCTGTCCATAATGGAACTTTACCTTTGGTTGTGTTGGGTATCATTGATATCTGTTGCCACTGACCCTTCATGGGCTATCAGACTTACTGTGGTGATTGGTCTCTTGTTTGTCTCCTCACTTTCTCATGGATTTCATTTGGGCCCTGTGTGAAGGCTAGATGTGCTTTGTCTCCTGCCAGGATGTCAGCCATCATTCAATGTTTTATTGTTGGAAATGCGTTGTCCCCGGATCTCTCAATGTCTTCTGAAAAATACAAATAGAATCTCTATCAGAGAGTGAGATCAATATAGGTTAAATGAGACTAAATTGCTATTTTGGCTAACTTCAAATGAGTGTAGCCTCTCTGTAGCTCTCTGGTAGTGGGAATTTCCCCTAGGAGCATGGGTTCTTGGTCCCCATAGGATTATGCCATGGATCCCAGTGCCCGTTAAGGGTTCCTTGTCACTGAGAGGATCTCTTAGCCAATCAGAAAGCCACTATTGCACAGATGAGCATTTCTTGACTTGCTGGTCTCTTCCACTAACAGTGTTTTCAGCATTCTTGTGACAACTGTCTATATTGTATATCAGTGGTCTCTGCTTTCTCCAAATATCATTGACCAATTTCTCCTGGCAGTTCATGTAACACCTTCCAGTGCTACACAGGCTACCATCTGGGAGCTGGTTACCATTCTGGATCTAGCAGGATCTCTTGGTGTTGTTTGATGACACTCTATGATTTCTTCAGCAATAGGGTCTTAACCTAGGCCTGGGGCAGGTACTCTTAGTACTCCTTTATTATATATTACTGTAGTTCACTACAAGAAGAAATCTTCTGAGCTTCAAAAGTCTTTTTTTTCCTTTGACATTTCAAACCTATTGCTTAAGTAAACAGTTCTATTTTAGTAGGCACATTGTAAAATTTGATTTTCCATTTTAATAATCAAGGTCTAAACAAAACCAAGTTGATTTATGTAGTTTTGGAATTTAGGGTAAATATTACAATACTCTGCACATTAAATACGACAATATCTTGCACAAATTAGGAACTGAAGAAACATCAGAGATGGAGGTGGGTGAACAGATATACAAAGTTCACATAAAACATATATGAAGTGAGGGGAAAATATATACAATTACATATAATTTTTGAGGAATAAGTACATTGCTTAAATTTAGCATTACAAGTAATCAAATATCATGATGCAAATAATAATACTCAAGTTAGAGGAGACAAGTTAGACAAAAGTAGAGATTGGTAGCTTGATATCATAACCACTGCATCTTCCATAAGACACACATAGACAGCATTTGCAATATCTTAGACACTTCTTCAGAGCAAATTACATATACATGATATTTATAATTATTCTGAAGAAGATGTGAGATGGAAAGTATGAGACAGAAATTATGTAATGTATTTCATGTTGATTTGAGCAATTTTTAATTTTTTAAATTACATTACTTTAAAAAAGCACATAAAATAATTATGTGCCATCAGTATGATTTAGAATTCTACATTAGAATAAAATTGTTTAAATTATTCTTGGCAGTCAAGTATTCATTCTTATGTTCTTCAATGTGACACATCCCTTGAAGTACAACCAACAAAAATCTCTTGTTTAAAGAGGAGCACTAATTTATAGCATAAAACAAATTTGAATATTTTGAAAGAAATATATAAAAATGAGTTGCCAGAAACAATATAAGTAACACTGGGTGTGATGTTTTGAAAGTTAAAATTTCCCCACAGCCTCATATGTTTCAAATACTTCTCCTCAGCTGGTGGCAATTTGGGAGGTGTATTAGCCTTGCTTTAGGAGGTGTGTTCCAGGGCCGGACTTAGGCCAGTTTCCCTTGTAGCTCAGCTCACGTCCTGCCAGGTTTTCTGGTCAGACAGGATGCTCAGGCTCTGCTCTCCATCCTTACCTTGCCATGATGAAGCTTCCCATTGAGAATGGAATCTCATAGAAACCCTCTCTTTCCTCCATCAGCCACTTTTGGACAGGTGTTTTGTCTCAGCAATGCAAGGCTACTACAACAGAAGCTTTATACCAAGGACTACTATGAGCTACAATGTGCCTGGCTGTGTTTTTTTGGACTTTTGGAACTACTTTGTGGCATGAATATGAAAGGACTTGGAACTTTGGACTAAGAGATACTTATAGCATGATGAACCATTCTGGTGAGAATTTGATAGACCTAATAAGTGTGGCTTGTGGAGGTTCAAGTTAGGAGGGAAAGAAGAACCTTGTCAGGGATCGTCCAGAGGCAGTTTCTGTGAGAGGCTGGAACTGCTCTGCCCATCCACTGAGAACTTAAAAGTTTTCTTTAAAAGTAATAAACTGGTGTGTTTACCAGAACATGGAGCAAAAGAATATGGAAGATATTAGATGGCACAGAAAGAAATGAAAATTTCAGGACAGAGACCACAGCTTGATTCTGCTGTTATTGCTTATTGGCACAAAGCAGCTGTTCTGCAATGGGACTCTGGGAGAACTGCTGATTCTCTCTTGAAGGGAAGGGGCTGAAGAAAGAATGCAGAAGTCATTTCCAGATCATCAAAGTCAGCTTTATTTCCACTAGATTAAAAAAAAAATGGTAGCCCACCTGCTACTGGTTTTGAAATGATGACAAATGCAGGAAAGAAAGGGATTTTCTTGGATTTAAAATGTAGATTTTTGGAGACGGTTCCTTGACTGTCTCTCTGAGGGACCATAACTGCATGAAGCCATGAAGAACTGTGGGTTGCACTGGAGACACAAAGATTTTGGAGGTGCCAGTACTATGTGGTGACCACCAAGCAGAGTTTCTGGATTGGTATAGATTTTACCCAAGCAGTTGGCAGCCCAGCTGAAAGGGAAGAATTGTGGGCCCAGCGAATTCATTGTAGGTTCTAGATGGTGGGCATGGAACTGTAGAATTTATGTTTGTCCTGGCAATGCCCTCTTTTTGCTTTTCCATTTTTTTGGGGGGGGGATCATACTAAATGAAAACCCTGTGATTTGGATGCATTCCCTTCAGATTATCTTCTTTTTAAAAAAATATTTGTTTATTGAATTTGAGAGAGTATGTGTGTGAGAAAGAGAGAGAGAGAGAAAGATACAAAGAGAGGGGGGTGGAAATGGGTGCCCCAGGGCCTCCAGCCACTGCAAACAAACTCCAAACACATTGACACCTTGTGCATCTGGCTTTAAGTGGGTCCTGGGGAATTGAACTTTGGTCCTTCTGCTTTGCAGGCAAAGGCTTTAACCACTAAGCAATCTCTCCAGCCCCCAAATTATCTTCTTTTGTCCCCCTTCATCTCCAATGCACAGAGGAGCTTCCCTTTTCAAGGTAGTTCTTCCTCTGTTTTGTAGACTTGTTTCTTTTTCCTCGTCTGTTCTCTATGTCAAAACTTTCATAGGTTCAGAACAGTATAGGCCTAGGGGGGTCATGAGTAACCACTGTGAGACCATGACAGCCCAGGTGGTTCATGTTGGGAAGACTGCCCACAGTATGCCTGCTCACCATGTGTCTCTTTCATTCTCTCCCCTCTTCTTTAAGTGGTCTTTAAGCCTTAAAGGGCATGTTAAAAATCCCCTTTAGCATTAAACACTCAAGGCCTTGGCCTCTTATTTTCTGGTGGGTGTGACAGAGATGACTCATCCAGTGCAAGGCAATGAACTTTCTCTTTCATTTTGATGAGTCTTGGTAATTGCCAGCATCTGTAAAAGCCAATGGGCATCTCTATCAAAGATTGGGAGAATAATTCATCAAAGGCGATAAACGTAACAGTTACTAGTCGGTGTAAATTGACACATACATTATGGGGATATTTAACTGCTCTCTCGTTGAATATTAAGCCCACTCAGTAGGAGGGAACTCATACCTCCTACTGAGAACGAAGTCAAAAGCCTATCTCTTGCAAGATCGTAGAGATACTTGGAGGAAGTTTCACTGTTCTTTAGCCTAAGAGAGATGTTATGCCCATCAGAAAGCTTTCTAAATGTATAAGCAATGCCTTCTTTTTTGCAGTAGAAGTGTTTACTCTGTACTATTATGTTTAAAAAGTATTTAACTTCTGTTTTCATTTTATAAACTCGCAGTGAAGAGACTTTGGACTTTGGAATTTTGGCTGGTTTGTGACTCGTAGGAACTATGGGGACTTTTAAAGTTGTCTGGAATGTGTTTTATATTGTGGATGGTCATTGGTCTATGGAGGGGCAGGGGATGAATACAGTAGTTTAAATGCGAAATGTCGCCCATAGCTTCATATGCCTGGCACATGTGTCCCCTTTTCTCCTATCAGTTTCTTTTGGTCAGGTGTTTTGTCCCAGCAACATGAAACTAACTACAATGAGGTCATGCGTAATGTTTGCAATTTGTGAAATCATAAAAATTAGAAAAAAATGTCTATTTGAATTGCTGCACTATTAAAAGCAGTAATTTGACTCTAAATTATCCAAACCTTCTAAGATAACACATTTACATTGTGATTTATGAAATAAGACCCTTAAAATAGTAAATTTTAGACATCATTTCAAACAAGGGATAAAAATATATGCATAGATACCCACATAGACCTTGTTTCCAATATAACTCAATACCTTAAAAAAAGATGGTGTTATTTGGAAGTTTTCCTTCTACTAAGCACAAATCTGCCTGTAGTCTTTAAGGTTTACTGTATTACAAGTTGCTTTCATCTGGGCTTCTCACATGGGAATATTCTCATGTGTTCCACTCCCTTTTTAATTTTTTTTTATTGTCCATAATGAGTTACATTATTTAGTGGGCCAAAAATGAGTTATTATCCCCAATTCCCCAATGCCCCCCCTCCCCATCCCCAGTCAGCTAGATATCCTCCTCTGTGGGCAGTCTGGATCAGTCCTTGTGGAACATACAATTAAGGTTTCCTAAACTGGGCATGGTGGCACACGCTATTAATCCCAGCACTTTGGGAGGCAGAGGTAGGAGGATCACCATGAGTTCAAGGCCACCCTGAGACTAAAGTTTCCTTATAGTAGATGGCACATAAGACGATAATATCTCCTTGTCTCTGAACCACAGTTTGCCAACTGTCCAACAGCATTTAATTGATATTAAGCTTACTGTAAACTACAGTCCTTATCTATTAAATCAGCTTCTACTAATAAATATATCATTTCATTTCCTCTTATATTAAGGGGATTTTGTTATGTTTAAATATAATTTCAATTTTTTTCTGTAATTTTTATTCCATTACTTGAAGATATCAAATGTTTTGAGATGCATACCTCCTTCTTTCAACCCATGTACAATGCTAATACTAAATATCATAGTAAATGCCCTAAAGAAGCACTTACAAATTCTGCATCAATTAGGCTGTAACCAGTCTACCCATAATGAGGATGGGGTCCTCATAATTTCTTTCTTCTTCTGAGTCAAGGAAATGATTTTTCATAGTTCATTCATGACAAGAAAACAAGATTACCATTGTTAACTTTAAATGACAATTTTTTCCCTCAAGCCAGTAGAAAATCTACACTTTTTCATAGAACTACAATTATTCTCTTTGAAAAGAAATTATTTATGGGAGAAGTGTCTTTGCTGTTTTAACCTTAACTGAAGACACATACAAAAAATTAGCTTGCAAAATGAAAGGATTGCATCTTTTTATGCTTTCTTATTCTACTCTTGAATATTTTTTCTCTATATTCTTTCCACATGGGAGTGGGGAAGAGAACAGAGAGAGAGCTCAATGCCAGCTCCTGGAGTTGTGTCTTGGAACAGTTGTGAGTAATTTTCTACTTTTCATTTAAAGATGATTCATGTTGGTCCTCTTAGCGATTCTTCTAGGCATTTTCTAACAGATTAAGTCAAACCATGGACTTTTTAGCTCTTTCTATCCACCTGTAATGCAACTGTTTTCCAAAGAAAACTCATTTTTCACCATAGAAACTTGAATTGCATTTTCCATTGAATATAAATGTTTTATGACAGAACACATTCAAATCTGCAATTCTCTGTCTTCCTCATCACCCAAAGGGGCATGAGAATAGTGAGAGTTTCTTTTCTTTTTGGTGTCAAAACTTGTATATTTATGAGAGAATATAGATATAGATTATATAGATAAAGATGAGTGGATGCACCATTTCCCTCCTTCCTGCCCCCATTCCATTGAGAACTCTCCTCAGTGGGATTGCTGGAATGCTCCATCGATGGAGGGTCCTGAGTTGTGTGAGGAGCAGTAGGTGGAGAGGGGCAGCTTCTCTGGATATCCTGCCCCCTCTTCCGAAAAGTGACCTGAGCCATGTGGGTGAGTTTTAAGTCTGCTTTAGTGTTGAGCTCTTGGAAGCGTCTGGATTTCTGATTTGGAATGTTTTGAGTAT
>PVHP010046863.1:0-13022 GCA_004024765.1 Zapus hudsonius
GGCACTTAACTATTCTTAAGACACAATTCTAATTTTTATGATTTTCTATGATGTTGTTCTCGTTTAATCGCTTTTCTCAGTGTCTTTTTCTGTATCCCTTGCCCTTCAAGCTCAAATTTACAAAGTTTTAGTGTTCTGAGGCACCTCCAGGCTCCACTGGTGATGATAAACCATGTTTCCTTTGGTGAGTTTTAGTGTATTCTCATTGTTTTAAATATCATTAGCATGAAAAACTGTTAGCTCTACAGACTGATCTATTTATTGAGCTCTAAACTCTAAAGTGCATTAACCATAATTCTACTTCTAGTATTTTAATTAGAAAATCAAATTATAACAGTAATCTTAACATGGCCACAGCCTTGATTTCTTGGATTGTGTCCTCAACATGTACCACTGTACATCTTCTCTTCATGTCCCCACCACCCACCTGGTGCTCAGATCCAAAATCTAAACATCAGCTTTGCTTTCTTTCTTTCTCTCATCACTCCTCTCAAACATGTTGTCTCTTAACAACTTATAACATCTTTACATCTAACATAGATTTTTAAATCCATTTACTTCTTTTTATCTCTACTAGCCACTTTCAGGTCCCATCATTCCTACCTGAATGAAGGTTTAGATTTCCTACCTAGATGCTTTCTTTTACAGAAAAAAAAATGACTAAATCTTATATTACCTAACACACATCCAATGCAAACACTTCAAACCTAGTATTTAATTCACTCTACATGTAGAATCGAATCTGAAGCCCTTACCAGTCCTTACAAGAGCTAGTATGATGTGATTTCTTCTCTCCATTGAAACCTTAAGATGACTCTCTCCCTAGACATTTATACTCCAGCTTTGTTTTATACTCTTCTTCAAACTCATTGCTATGAATTCAATGTTTGTGTCACCATAAACTTCACATGTTCAAGCCACTGGGATAGTATTAGGAGGTGGAGACTTTCAGAGAGAATTAGTTCATGACATTAGGTACAGCCTTGACAAACACTGATGAATAGGGTTAGTACACATATGAGAAGAGCTCTATTCTCTCTCTCTTTCTTTCTTTCTCTCTCTCTTTCTCTCTCTTTCTCTATCATTGTGAGATACACCAAGAAAGTATACATTTGTTAGTCTGGAAGTGAGCCTTAACCACAAATGGGCCATGATAGCATCCAAATCTTGGACACTGAGCCTCCAGAAATGTGAGAAATAAATGTCTAGTGTTGGAACATTCTAGACTATGGTATTTTGTTTGACCAGCCTGAGCTAAAACTTTCACCCAATTCTCTTAGCTTCAAAGCTTCAACTGTTGCCACAGCTCTTCAGGGAAAATTCTCCTTCCAGATCTCTATGTTGCTAGCTTTTTTCACAGTCCAAACTCCACTTTCAAAGAAGCCTCATTAATTTCCAACACATCATACTGCCATAGCTTCTAAGGATCATTTAGGATTTTGAACTTTCTCATTGTCCCCTTTTCTTTGTTTATTTGCTTTAGTGTGCAACAGCAATCTCAAGACCAAGGGCCACGGGTGTCTCATTCATATTGAGTCGACTACCCAAAGCATAATAGACACTAGATAAATGTGCATCAAAGAAAGCAGAGAAAGGGGAAATAGAGTCTAATTTTTTCTCATAAATTTAATGACTCAAATAATTACAGTTTCCTTAATAACTACCTTTACAATTTTCCCAACTAAATTTCATCTCTGTAAATTTATGCCTAACAAAACACAGAGCATAGACATGGCTCTGTTAACTAAAACCGATCTGACAGGATGAGACGATTGGGTTTGCTTTCTGCATGGCTGGAAATGATTTTGTGCCAAACCTCCTTGGGTACTCAGTGAACCACACTCCACCATCTCCCTCCACACTCCAGGCAATTACCCATCTATTTTGCCTGGCTCACTGGGCTGTGTTTGAATGAGGTTGCTCAGCTGAAAGTGAATGGTGTGTGTCCAACCTTAGAGGCAGCCTGTCTCTTGAGCCTTTCATCTGCAACCAGGCTCCAAAGATAGGTTCCAGATTCTTCCCAAATAGCAGTGGGATATTCAGAAATGGAAGAGGAAGAACTGAGTCGGAAGACATAGGTTCTAATTCCTGTCTTCATGTAACTTCCTTTGTGACTTAAAACTCCATTTCATTCTAAGTTTCTGTTTCCCAGGTGTAAATTGTTGGATCCTTGTAAGTGATCTCTAGGAATTTCTTTGATCTGTAACATTGTACACCACTAAGTGGTAGGTATTTGTTAAGTTGCAAATTTTCTAACCAGCAAGCTGATAGCCAACTTGGAATGAATGGCAATGTAATTGCCCTTTGGGTTTTTTTTTTTTTATTTTTGCCCAGGACCTCATAATTATGAGGTTACCTTCACTTCTCCAAACTCAAATTATTGCACTTTGGTGGAGAAGGAATTAAGGCACAAAATAATTGCCTTAGCCGCTATTTACCAAAAGCCATGATGGGCAAAGACTAAAAAGCCCAGGAGCTTCTGGTTCTGGACATGGATTCAGGATGAGTCCACGGAGGCTGCTGAACTGCACTGATGCTTTGCTTTGTCTCATGTTTTCTTCTGATACAGATGAAAAGCACTTATGATTCCATTCTCTTTTCTGTGTGAGTCACTGCTTTCAGTGCTAATGCAGCTGGATAAAAGGAAGTTCTATTTACTTCATTAAACAACCTGAGGAGATTTGTGCTGCCAGGCAGTGGGGTAGATGAGAAGTGTGAACTTTGAAGTGAGAGATGCTCATCTTTGTTTTATAAGCAAACATTTTGCAGTGTTATATGAAAACACAAAAAAGATAAAATACAATGACTCAGTTCCACTCAGAGCCACACAAGATATTTTTATAAGACACAAACTGTTTTCTCTGAGTCTCAGTTTCTCATATGTTAAGTAAAACTGATAAAACTTGCCGGCAATATTCTTATGTAATGGGGAAAAAAAGTTATTCTCAATGTGCTTGCTTAAATAATTAGTACTGTTTCCTCCTTTTTGTCCTCTGTCTAGAAAAGCAAAATAAATTGCTCACTATCCATACACACATGTAGTGTCCACACCCAAATCCTACTGTCATTCACAGGATCTTACGTAGCAAAAACTAAAGATACTGATGCAGGTGACTGGTCAGCCATGAGATTGAGGATTACCTGGCATCTCTAACTTCAGGTTGCTGAAAACCTCAACAGTGTGTCTCCTCCTATAAAGTGAGGACAACTAGAATTGTCATAAGGACTGTTCTGAGCACCACTCAGAAGGATCTGTGAAAGGCTTATGATGTTCTGCACATATGCTTGCACACTAGGTTTTGTGACTTTTTGCAAGTCACTTTTCATGAGACACACAAATGTGTCCACTGTAAACAGCCACTTCAGCCTACTTGTCCAGCTGCCTGACCTCTGTTCCATCCTGAGGGGCAAGTTGAAGTCAGAGGTTGCAAAGAGCAGGAAAGTATGATGGGTGAATTTCTTACATCAGCTTATTAGAGTCTTCTGTCTCAGAGACCTAGATGGTACTTTTGTTTTGTTTTGTTTAGTTGAGGCAGGGTCTTGCATTAGTAAATTCCTGATTGGAGTTTACTATGTTGTCTCAGGCTAGTCTAGAATTTACAGCAATCCAACTATCTCTGCCTCCCATACATGTGCTGGGATTAAAGGCAATATTAACTTTTTTTTAAGTATTAGGCTTCTCTCTACTCTAGAAGAAAGGTGACAAATGTCCTTTGAAGAAGACTATGTCTTTCTGATGCCCACAGATCGACAACCACTATGCTTAGAGGTGTGCTTTTTAGTTTGCCTCTACTTCCAGGAAGTAGTCATTCATCCTTGATTTCTTCACCTCTGCAAAATGAGAGCATGTCCTCCATCTGCTTACTAGCACTGAAGGTCAATGAATTCTGGAATAACATACATGGAGGCAGAAACACAGTTTCTGTTCTTGATGTATAGTCACACTGTGTGCAAGGAGCCCATCTGCTCAAAGATTCCTTAATATTCCCATGGCCCCAAATGACATAGTTTCAATTTTCCTTTAAGATAGGAAAATATTTAATTTCTATGAGAGAAATATATGGAAAATATATACTCCTACAGTCTGTGCCATTAACAAGTTTTCCAGGTACTAAAAAGTAGCAAGCATTGCATCTTAGGAAACTCTGGTCTAGGCATACCTACTGCAGACTATTAACTAGGAAGAAGGAGCAGGCAAAGAAAGGCACCCCTACTTATCTACTGGGTCTCTTTATAGTCTCACATGCTCAAAACCAAATTATTAATTTTGTGATAAATGCAGAAACAAATAATGAAAATGTCATTTAAAAGTGATTATTCTCAAACCAAACTGTTTGGAAATAGAGAATCTCAATTCTTACTCCCCACCATCACATCAGCTGCTCTGAAAGGAGCATTTGTAAAAGGCCCAGGAACTGAAGAATTTACACAGCCCCTCAGGTGCTACTGCTGGCTGGGCAGCTTTGGAAGCCTCCTTCAGAAAGCAAACTGCCATAGCAATTCTGGCAAGTGCTCCAGTCTCTTCTCTGCACCCAGCAGAAGTCATCTTCCCTCTTGCTTGTGAACATCTGTGATAATCATCATGAAGGGCTGGCTTGTTTGTTAATGGGGGAAGAAAAGCTATTTACCTAGTTTGCAAGCCAAGAGAGAGCTTAATTAATGTCAGAGCAGATACGATTTCCTCCTCTCTATATGCCCTAGGAACTTACAGGAATGAAGAAAAGATTTTTAATTAACGTTTGAATAGCATTGACATCCCCTGGATGAGAGGCACTGAAGAAGGGCACAGTATGAATTATTGTTGTTATTAATAGTAGTTGTATGAATAGAAATAATGAAGTTCTCTAACGTGATTTCTTTAAGAAAAAACATGTGACATCAATCAACACTGTGTTTTTATGGCATTGTTAAGAGTGAAGAGGGGGGCTGGAGAGATTACTCAATGGTTAAGGCACTTGCCTGCAAACCTAATGACCAGGGTTCAATACGCCAGTGCCCACATAAAACTAGATGCACAAAGTGGAACATGCGTCTGAAGTTTGCAGTGGCTGGAGGCCCTGGCATACCTATTCTCTCTCTCTCTCTCTCTCTCTCTCTCTCTCTCTCTCTCTCTCTCTCTCTCTCTCTTTCTCTCTCTCTCTCTCTCTCTTTCTCTCCCTGCTTGCAGATAAGTAAATTAAATATTTTTAAAGAGTGAAGAAAGGCAAAAAGATATATTTTTCCCATTTAATTTTTTACCCATTAGATAACATCTTGAAGTGCTCACATAAGAACTCAAGCAAGAATTTCTCTCTCACCCTTTTCTTAGAAAAATTAAGACATTACTATTAACATCCACAACATCCATGTTACCAGAGAAATACTATTGGAGGAGCTTAGTCATGAAGTAGAGAATTGGTGTTTTGGAAGTAGAGTTGTTGAATTTGTAGTTATTTGCTATTTATGACCATTTAATAATTATAGTAATCTTACTAATATGTTTATAAGTTATCATTTCTCAGGCAGGTCATATTTGGTTTCTCTATTAAAACAGGAGGATATTAATAATATTCTATCCAACTTGAAGATGAATGTTAATGATAGATGGAACTATCATACAGATTTTACTGATGGTAATGACAATGATTCCACCACATTTCAAAGCACTATCAATAAAGGTGTTGCTCATAGTGAAGAATTTACATTATTTCTCTCAAAGGCATATAAGGAAAAGCAGCTATGCCTGGAAATTCCCTCCCATCTTAGTTTTTATTCCCAGTCATGCTACTTTTCAATTCACTGGCTTTCATTTGACATTCATCACTGTATTGCCAATATGCACAATTGAATTGCTATATCTTGTTTTATATGCATAGAGGTATTATTTATTACCAAGTATGATAGATATATTATTTCTTCTATATTTCCACACTCATATCTCTTCTTTCCTATAGTTAAATTTACTTTTGCTAAAATAACCACTATTTATATAATTATAATCCCATCAATATTGCTTATTGCTCAGATAACTAATATGCAATGATTTAATTTCCTTTCTTATATATCACTCTGATTTGCAAGGATTATTTACCCCCTGACATTTTTTAAATTTTCTAGATTTCTACGTACTTCACACCAGTTCTCTCTAACTTCTAAAAGCTGTAACCCTCCTCTTGATACTGCTAGAGCTTCCATTCTCATTGTTTCTATCTCAATGTCTCTCCTTCCCTCCCTCTTATTCTCCCTTCTTCTCTTCTCTCTCCTACCTCCTCTTTTCTTCTTTCCTTCCTCCCCTCCCTTCTCCCTCCTTTGTTTTCTTCCCTTCCATAGACAGTACCTTTCTGTAGCCCTCTGTCTTCCTGCTGTAATCAAGGCTGAGCATGGTCTCAGCCTTCTGTATTACCACCATCCTAGAGTTCCCTTTGAACAACTTTTGAACTTTCCTGGGTTTTTATGCTTTCTACAGTCACATGGTTATCTATTCCACAGTCCTCTTGATTACTCATGCTCATGAGGAATGTGTTCCATCAGCCTGCTAAACTGGATATACAGTAGGTTTTTCTTATGTATCTCAAAATGCCTGTGGTCTATTGTCAGTCGACAATGGCATAGGGGTGCACACAATTTTCATCTCCTACAAATTCAGGATCCAATTAAGTTTCTTGTAACATTTCCATCTAAAGTGGAAAGTCTTCTCTGGTATATGTACTAAATAGTAGCATTATTGGTCTTTAAAATAGGAACAACTTTAATTATGCATGATATTGAAAAATTGCTCTCTAAAGTAATTTCTACCAATTCAGTCTTCAGGAGAAATATAAAAGTATTCCTATTTGGGTGATTTTTCATTGATTATGCCAGGCATTCATTGAGTCATTTCAATTTGAAAACTCATGTCCTTTAGATCAAGGAAAATATCTGACAGTATTTTCTTTTCTTTTTTTTTTTTTTTTTTTTTTGGTTTTTCAAGGTAGGATCTCACTCTAGTCCAGGCTGACCTGGAATTCACTATGTAGTCTCAGGCTGGCCTCGAACTCATGGCGATCCTCCTACCTCTGCCTCCTGAGTGCTGGGATTAAAGGCGTGTGCCACCACGCCCAGCTAATATTTTCTTAATTATTCATTCTCTCTATTTTACTTTTTCTAGAAATCACATGACGTGATGTAAGAGTGGACCTCCTAGATATATTTCATGATTCTCTTGTGTCTATTACTATATTGTTCATTTTGATTACTTTTAACTATTTTGTTGACATTCTTCAATATATTTCACTGACAAATTGTATTCACACAAACACACACACACACATAGTGTGCATCTTGCTGAAATATGTACACTTTATGCAATTGCTAAATCAAGCTAATTGATATAAGTATTATCTACATACATATCATTTTTAGTTTAAAAAATGCTTCAAGGCAGTCCTAAGAGGAAAATTCATAGCACTAAATGCCTTTATAACAAAGACAGAGAAATCTCAAATGGAATCATCTAACCACCCAACTAAAGGCATTGGAAAAACTAGACAATCCAACCTTAGGAGCTCAAGACAAAAAGAAATAATTAGGATCAGAGCTGAGATTAATGAATGAAATGAAGAAAACAATTTAAAAAATAGATAAATCAAAGAGTTGGTTCTTTGAAAAAATAAATAAGATTGACAAACCTTTGGTCAATCTAATTAAACAAAACAAAGAAAAGGCCCAACCAAACAAAATCAGAAATGAAAAAGAAGAGGTCATAACAGACCCCAGTGAAATTGGAAGCATCATCAGGTTATACTTCCAAAACCTCTACTTCATAAAATTGGAGAACCTGGAAGAAATGGATAAATTCCTGGACACCTACCAAGTATAAAAGCTTGGCCCAGAACAGATAGAGCTCCTAAATAAACCTATCACATATTGATAATGTAATCAAGAACCTCCCCAAAAGGAAAAGTCCAGGACCAGATGGATTCTCAGCCAAATTCCACCAAACCTTCATCATAGAACCAAAACCACTCTATTTGAAGCTTGTTTGGGGTAGAGAATAAGAGTGAAGGTTTCCAAACTCCTTCTATGAAGCTAGTATCACCCTAATACTCAAACCAGACAAACATGCAACAAGAAAAGAAAATGACAGACCCATATCCCTGATAAATTTAGATGCAAAAATCCTGACAAAATCCTCGCAAACCAATACAACACCACATCAAAAATATTATCCACCTTGATAAAGTAGGCTTCATCCCAGGGATGTAGGGATGGTTCAACATATGGAAGTTGATTAATGTAATCCATCAGATTAATAGACTTAACTGCAAAATCCACATGGTCATTTAAATAAATGCAGAGAAGGCCTTTGACAAAATTCAACAACACCTTAGGTTCAAAACCCTGGAAATGCTAGGCATAGATGGCTTATACTTCAACATAATAAAGGCAATATATAAAACTCCTAAAGCACAAATCATGCTCAATGAGGAAAAACTCAAGGAGTTCCCACTTGAATCAGGAACAAGAGAGGGGTGTCCACTCTCACTATTGCTCTTCAACATAGTGCCTGAAGTCCTAGCCCAAGCAATAAGACAGGAGAAAAGCATAAAAGGGATACAAATTGGAAAGGAAGAAGTAAACTATCCCTCTTTACAGATGACATGATCCTATATATAACAGACCAAAGAATAGTATCAGTAAACTCCTAAAGGTTATAAATGCCTTCACCAAAGTGGCAGGATACAAAATTAATACACAAAAATCTTAAGCCTTCCTGTATACAGATAATACAAATACAGAAAAAGACATCAGAGATATGGTCCCATTTTCAATAGCCTCAAAATAATCAAATACCTTGGAATATCATTAACCAAGGATGTGAAAGATGTATAATGAAAACATAAAACATTGAAAAAGGAAATAGAGGAGGATGTGATAAGATGGAAAGATATTCCATGCTCCTGAATAGGGAGAATTAATATAGTAAGAATGGAAATCCTTCCAAAAGTGCCTTACAGATTCAATGCCATGCCAATAAAAATCCCAGCTTCTCTCTTCACAGATATAGAAAAAATAACCTCAAAATTAATTTGGAAGGGCAAAAGGCCTCAGATAGCCAAACCTATTCTAAGTAAAAAAAAAAAAAAAAAAAAAAAAAAAAAAAAAAAAAAAAAAAAAAACCTTCCTCAGGACGTATCACCATTCCTTATCTAAAGACATATTACAAAGCCATAGTAACTAAAATAACATAGTACTGGCATAAAAACAGGCTGACAGACCAATAGAACAGAATTGAAGACCCTGGTCTTAGTTTGAGTAACTATAGTTACTTGATCTTTGACAAAGGTGCCAACAATGTTCGCTGGTGTAAAGATAGCATCTTCAAAAAATGGTGCTCCACAGATTGTATAAGCACATGTAAAAAAATGAAAATAGACCCATTCCTTTCTCCAGGCACAAAAATCAACTCCAAATGTATCAGGAACCTCAACATAAGACCTGTAACCCTGAAAACCCTGGAAGAAAAGAAAGGAGGAACTCTCCATGAGATTGGAGTAGGGAAAAACTTCTGAGTAAATCTCCAGGAGCCCAGGAAAATGCAACAATCGCTTAACCAATGGGACTTCAACAAGCTTAAAAGCTTCTGTACAGATAAACATACCATACTTGATGGTCAGAGCCAATAGACCACTATCAAACTGGGAAATGATCTTTGCCAGCTATAATACAGACAGAGGTCTAATATCTAGAACTTACAAAGAACTCAAATAATAATAATAATAGTAAATCAAACATCCCCCTCACAAAATGGGGCATTGATCTCAACAGAGAATTCACAGAGGAGGAAACACAAATGGCCAATTCTCACTTAAGAAACTTCTCATCATCCTTAATCATCAGGGAAATGAAAATTAAGCCTACAATGAGATTCCACCTTACTCCTCTCAGAATGGCAATCATAAAGAGGTCAACAACAACAATAGTTGCTGGCAACGATGTAGGTAAAAAGGAACCCTCATTTACTGCTGGCGGGATTCAAACTGGTGCAAGCACTATGGAAATCAATGTGGAGACTCCTCATTAGGATGGACATAGAGCTACCAGTGGACCCAGCTATCCCTCTACTGGCTGTCTACCATCAAGATTTTATGCTTCATCACAGAGACATGTAATCAACCATGTTTATAGCAGGTCAATTCATAATAGCTAAGAATTGTAATCAACCCAAATGCCCATTCCTG
This sequence comes from Zapus hudsonius, assembly GCA_004024765.1. Taxonomy (NCBI): domain Eukaryota; kingdom Metazoa; phylum Chordata; class Mammalia; order Rodentia; family Dipodidae; genus Zapus; species Zapus hudsonius. Next base: position 10,200 of record PVHP010046863.1, read on the forward strand.
GACCAATAGGTACCAAAGTTGTGGTACATTTACAGGATGGAATTCTACTCAGTAGAAAGGGAAAAAAATGACATAATGAAGTGGAATGACATGGAGTAGATCTTACTTAGCAAACTCACAAAAAAATAGAGTCAAATGCCGCATATTCTCCCTCATATGCAGTTCCTAACCAGAATAAGCTTAAACTCTAAGCAAACCTTTCAGGGGAAATGAGGAACTGTGAAAGAAGAGGAAGGATTGGGGGGAAGGAAGAAGAAGAGAGGACTTATAAAATAAGCTAAATAATGAAGTGAAATAATAAAATCCTTACTATCATACAGTAACTTCTCATGGAAGAAGTGGGCATCGTCTGATAAGAGGGGCTGTGAATAGAAGGGGAGGAAGCCTAACGCCATGAAAAATTTATCAGACCTGCAACCCAGCCTTTGGGTCCTTCCCATACTAAGCTATTGATCAAAGAGACCCATAAGGGCCCCCAAACAAGACAGGATTCTGTCAAAGATTTTGAATATCCACCCCAGGCCAAAGTTATGATCCTATTGCTGAAGAAACCACAGAAAAATCATCAAACAATACCAAGAGACCCTGCAAGATCCAGAATGGTAGCCAGCTCCCAGATGGTAGGAATTGCAGTGCTGGAAGGCACTTGTTATAGTTTGATCCAGGTATCCCCAACAAACAAATGAATGTGTTCTCAGTGATTGATCCTCAGCTGATGGCAGTTCAGGAATTAGAACCTCATTAGAGCTATGTTGTTGGGGGTGGGCTTATGGGGATTATAAACCAGCATCCCCTTGCCAGTATTTGGCACACCTTCTTTCTGCTATTTCCAGTGCTGGGGCAGAGGTGATGTCTACCCCTCTGCTCATGCCATCATTTTCCCTGCCAGGATGCAGTCTCCCCTTGAGTCCGTAAGCCAAATAAACCCATTCCTCCACAAAACGGTTTTGTTTGGGTTCTTTCTGTGCAGCAACTAGAAAGCTGACCACAACAGTGCTGCATAAGTGGCGGGGGAAATTGGTCAATGATATTTGGAGCCTCTTGCATCTAGGCTCTATCTCCCCAAAACAAAGCCAGCTGGTGATTAAGTATGAGACATAATCACAAACATATTAGGCTATTGGTAACATTTTACATTGAAACCATCACATTCAATCCCTGAACCCCAAAGACTCCTGGACATCTCATGATGCAAAATGCATGACACCCAACTTTCAAAGTCCCCATAGTTTTTGCCTGCCCCAACTCTGATTAAAACTAAAAAGACAAAGCCAAGTCTGAGTCTCAAGACAGTAGTTCAACTTTGTGCCCTGGAAAATCAAACCTTGTGTTACATACTTCTAAAACATAATGGCACAAAGTAAAAATTCCCAGCCAAAAAGGAGGAATGGGGGCAGAGCCAGTAAAGATTGTACCACTGTATGACTGAAATATTTCAGGACAAACATCAAATACTGCAGCTTTGTGTCCAGCTTCTAAGACTTACAGTAATATCCTCAGGGGTCCAAAAAGGCTGGGGCAATTCCACCTCTCCAGCTATACTATGCTTCCTGGACAGAATCCAATAGCAGCTTTCCTTGGCAGCCACCTCATAGTTCTGCCATCTCTGACATCCTAAGGGCTCCACTGGAGCCCACAGTTCATCTTCACCAGTCCATGCCAGGCTCCCTCAACCATGGTCACCCTGCAGGAACTTCAATCCTGTCTTGGTCTCAATGGCCATGTTGACAACTATCAAGCACTTCATGAGCATCTGTTTCTTTCACCTTATTCTCCCCAAACCAGTGCCAAATTAGTTTATCTGAGGGAATGCAGCCTGACTTCAAGAAGCAGGAAAGCTTGTCAGCATTCTTATTTCAGGTCTTCTCATTTCAAAAGAATCAGCACTCCTATTTTCCCAATGCAGATTAGCTGGCACAAACCCAATGGTGGAAATCTCTTTAATAAATGCAGCTGTAGTGGCCACAGTCTCTGTATCTAGGACCTAAAATGCATCCACACTTCCTTATGTGCCAAATGTATTATTTTTCATATCCTTCAGATCTGTCTTTTCCTCTACCAAACAACCAGTCTATTACTTTTTAAAATATATATATGTACATGGCACCCATCAGTAACAACACACTTGGGCCAGGAAGACCGGGATGAGTACTAAGATATACAGGATCCCTTGCCACAAGGACTAATACAGACAGCCCACGGAGGAGGATATACAACTGATCAGGGATGGGGAGGGGGGGAATTGGGGAATTCGGGATAACAACATATGGTTTGCCCACTAAATAATGTAACTCATTATGGACAATAAATATATATTTAAAAATATATATATATGTATATATTTTGTCCATAATGAATTACCAGTCTATTACTTTTAAATTAAACTTCACTTAAGTTTTCAGGATATAGCAGAAATTCAACCTTTCTCCTTGCCAGAAAATCACACAAATTGCTTTTTGTCAAGTTCCCAATAAAGTCTTCTTTCCCCTTTAAAACCTCATAATCAGGCTGTACACAGTCCACACTTGGTTCAAGTTTGGTCTTTCAAACTTTTACCATAATAGCTCCTAAGCTCTATTTACAGCACTGTAAGGATCTATAGTCCAAAGTTCAAAATCATCCCGTATTCCTTTTGCAAAAATGTTCCAAAAGACTAAAATCCACATGGTCAGGTTGATTGTGGCCATGGCCTCACTTCTCAATAACAATTTTCAGTAGCAGTTACTTTCTCATTGTTGGGACAAAGCACCTGACCAGAAGCAGCTTATGGAATGAAAGGATTTATTGCAGCTTAGAATTTTGAAGGGAAGTTTTACTATGGCA
>PVHP010046864.1:0-13108 GCA_004024765.1 Zapus hudsonius
TTTACTGCTGAGCCATTTCTCCAGCTCTCTATTTTATTATTAATTATTGCTGTTAATTGCAACTTATTTACAAATTAAAATTTTCTAGTGTGCATGTACAGTAGGAAACTACACAGAATGGTTTTGGACCTCTAAGAAACCTCTTGGAATATATGTCTCCCAGAGAAGAGGGGAGCTGGGTACATATCATTGGTGGAGGGAAGGGAGGGGGGATCCTATACTTTTGTTTGGATGGGTAGCTAATATTTTGATTCCATTTTAGCTCAATGGAAGTTACTCATGGGGCAAGTGAGGCTAGATGCCTTCGTTCTTTGGTCTGGGCCATTTAAATCACATTTGCCTCAAGGAAGGAGGTAGAATTATGGATACTTAAAACACTCCATAGGCTTGGGGACTTGGGGATGTGGCTCAGTGGTACAGTGTTTACCTAACATGACCAAGGTCATGCGTTCAATCCCTAGTGTTTAAAACAAAAGAAAATTGACAACAAAGATGGAGAACCTACCACCTGCCAAAGAAGATGGGCGGGGGGCTTGGGAGATGGTTCAGTGGTTAAAGGTGTTTACTTGCAAAGCCTGATGGCCCAGGTTCTATTCCCCAGGACCCATGTAAAACCAGAGGCACAAAGCGTTAGATAGTTGGATAGCAAAAATGGACATAAGAGATGAAAGAAATTAGGCAAAAGGGAGACAAAGAAAGGACGTGGTTTTTGCATTAAGCCAGCCATATGACAGAACAGAAAATTTTAAGTCTTTTTGTTTCTTTTTGGTTTGTTTTATTTTTTTCCAGGTAGGGTCTCACTCCAGCCCAGGCTGACCTGGAACTCACTCTGTAGTCTCAGGCTGGCCTCGAACTCACAGTGATCCTTCTACCTTTGCCTCCCAAGTCCTGGGACTAAAGGCGTGGGCTACCATACTCTGATCCTTTTGCTTCTTGATTTTAAATACTAAGATATTTAATGATCAAGACCTTTAACTGAAGGTAAGCTTAACTTTTCCAGAACCCCTAAGGTCTTGTATTCTCCACCTCTCTCTCCATATCTTTATATCATTTTCTATTTGCCAGGAGGTCTGTACCTTAGAGACAAACTTCCCAGAGACTTTGAAGGCTTACATTGGAAGAAATGATATTCTTCCAAAGAGGGCCATAGATAAATTGGGAGGATTATGTGACATGTCATAGGTAATTTTGATAATACTAGTTAGGGACCCAAACATTTTATTTTCATAGTTTGAGAAATAATCATGCGCCATGTATTATTTGACTTGCTTATTAAATTAGCATTTGTTATATTTAGAGATGTGACAGTCTGGGGAAGGTTATTTTTTCTGTTTTTCTTTGTGAAGAGGAGAGGACAAAAAAAAATCTCCCCTGCCACGTTTTTTAAAAAGCATCTTTAACATTTATCTTTTTACATTCTAGCTCAATAGGAAGAAGGAAGTCATTCAGACACGAACCCCCCAACACCCTCCACACATATGTCTCTCCCAGCCTACCCCACACATGCACATGGACCTCCCTTGGCTTCTCATCCATCCCAGCCAAGCCCACTAGCATTTCCACCAATCAGAGCGGCGTGTCCCCCTCCCTCAGGGTCCTGCTGTCTGAAGTGGGCTGTGGGAGGCAGAGGAATGGGCTAGCTCTGAACAGACAGGAGGCTGGGTGTGGCCTGATGCATGACAGAAAGAATCCAGGGAACACCCTGCAGAGTGTGGGTCTCAGCGGATTGGTTGAGGTCTAAACCCAGAAACCCCAAGCCCGGTGGGGCACCAAGTGCATAGGAAGGATCGAGGAACAGATGGATGGAGGGCAGGATGCTTCCACTCGGTGCTATGTGCTTGTTGCACAAACAGATTGATTATTGATCCTGGGATGGGCTGCCTGCCATTCACACCTGCCCCAAGCCAGATGCAAAAGAATTCCTGAAACAAACCACAAACTTTTCCTAGGGAGAAAAAAAGTTACTCTAAGAAACAAATAGGAACCGTTATCAATAATGACCCTGAAGAAAGCATGGGAGTTAGAGTTACTGTGTATAATCAACATATAAAGCAGGAGAAAAATGTCAAACGAGACAGGGAATCTGTTTATTAAGGCCACACTATATCTGCGGTGCCTATAGTAGGTTTTCAGTAAGTATTTGTTGAATGAATAATGTCAGAAAGAAACCAACAGTGGCAAACCAGATTGTTCTGACAAAACCAGGTTAGGAGAGAGAGGATGTAAAATTTTACCAAATCTCTGATCTCACACAAAGAAAACCATTAGGTCCTGAGTGCTGTTTAATCTTGTCAGTATAGATGCGATTTTGACTTAAACATCATCAAAATCAAAAAAACACATGTGAATCGTAAAAGGCGTCGGAGAAAATGAAATAAAGGAGGAAACAGGGCCATTTTTTAAAAACTTTTTGCTTTACTTATTTATTTATTTTTATTTTTATTTTATTTATTTATTTTTGCGATGCTGAGGAGCGAACCCAGGGCCTTGCGCTTGCTAGGCAAGCACTCATCCACTGAGCTAAATCCCCAACCCCGACAGGGCCATATTATAAAAGTTAAATGTGGGCCAGATGTGTAACTCCTAAGGGTAGGACAGTAGGCTCCTTAGGCCCAAAGTCCCCCCCCCCAATCCTGTCTCCATGTCAACTTTCATCTCTGGGATGCAGGATGGGTAGAGAACTTGACCCTATGAGAGGTCAGCCCATTCTGTTGCCTGTTTCCTCCTGACGTGAAAATCGTTCATATTTATGACATTTGATAGACTAGGTGTGTGCATTTTAACAGGGACTTTCTGGAGCGATGTCTGACCTGAAGGAGAGTGTGGTGGTAAGAATTTTAAGAACAGCGATCTCCCCTGGTAGGGACTTGGGGTCGGGGCAGTCCCGTGTCCCTACAGGTCCCCACACGTCCTCGGTAGTCATCTCTTGCTTACATGTGGGGGTAGCCTTGGATATGAGAAAGTAGCCAAGCTCTGCGAGAAACACTAGGAGCTTTGATGCAAAAAGACAGGTTTAATTCCTTCTTTTTTTTTTAAAAAAAATGTACATTTATTTATTTTCAGAGAGGGAAGAGGAGGAGGAGGAGAGAGAGAAAGAGAGAGAGAGAGAGAGAGAGAGAGAGAGAGAGAGAGAGAGAGAAAGGAAGACATGTCAGGGTTTATTGCTACTGCAAACAAACTCCAGATGCATGGGCCACTTTGTGCATCAGGCTTTGCAAGCAAGTGGCAAGTTCCTTTAACCACTGAACCATCTCCCCAGCCCCTAGTTTTTTGTTTTTGTTTTGTTTTGTTTTGTTTTTTTGTTTTTTTAGGCAGGGCCTCACTCTAGCTTAGGCTGACCTGGAACTCACTCTGTAGCCCAGGCTGGCCTGGAACTTATGCCAACCCTCCTACCTCAGCCTCCCAAGCGCTGGGATTCAGAGTGACAGCCACCACACTTCAATGACTTCTCCACCGCTGTCCACTATACAGCGTTGGGCAAACCATGTTCTTAGTTAAATGATCACCTGGTAAATAGATATAATAACACCTGTTTTTTTAGGATTCAGGGAGGGTCAGATGATCACAACTAGGTGAAGAAACCTCCCTGGAAGGGAAGCTGACAGCATAAATCATAAGACTTTAGGGATTGGCCTTCTTTTTGCTGTCATAGATATTTTTCTTTTTAAAAATATTTTATTTATTCATTTTCAAACAGAGAGAGAGAGAGAGAGAGAGAGAGAGAGAGAGAGAGAGAGAGAGAGAGAGAATGCACCAGGGCCACCACCTTGTGGGTCTGGCTTATGTGGGTCCTGGGGAATTGAACCCGGGGCCTTAGGCACTGGAGGCAAGTGCCTTAACCGCTGAGCCATCTCTCCAGCCCTGTCATAGATATTTTTCTGGTATATATGCTTGTCATGTAACCTGTGCATGAGGTGCACACACATACATGTATACTGGAAAGCAGCTGGTGTGCTGTGGCACTATGAAACACCCATCAATATCAAAAACACCCTTTGATGTGTGTGGTGTCTGGGCCACACACCCTGTGTTCCAGCTGGAAACCCGAAATGGAAGCTTCTTCCTTGAACTTGACTTCTGGCACGGAGATTCCTCTCTGTCTACTGAATTGGGAATAAAACTCACGCAGGAAGTCCCATGGCTGTGAGTTATTGGGATGGCTGGTTTTCCAGCCATGATTCCCTTTCTCTGTCTCACCGCTCAGCACAGCTGTTGGAGACCGGAGGTCTCCCCAAACTCAGGTTTTCTGGGTTCTGCTGCTAGCAGGGTTTGTTTCCTAGAAGCCCAGTTGAAACGGCCTTCCAAGCCTGCAGTAGCTCTCTGGGAGCTGCTCTTGACTAGGGTCCTCTCATCCCCTCCTCCTGGAGCCCTTGGAAGCGAACCTGAGGGCTGATTCAGCAATGCCAGTCCCCAAAGCCAGTGAATCAAACCACGTTCTGTCTGCCAGGTCCCCTCTGTGGGTCTTACCAGTCCTTCCATGGTGGGCACATTCACCCCCTCTTTCCTTGATGACAGAGTCCTGCAAGGTTGGCAGAGCTCCCAGAAGCCCCATCAATCCTCAGGCTCTCACTAGCACCAAACCTCCACCCCCAGGGCTATTTTAGGATCTCAGAGAGGGCTTGGATGTTCAGTGTTCAATAGCCAAGAAATCTTGCGGGAAAGGATGCAAATCACATTCATGAAAAAACAATCCGGCTCCTTTTCATTTTAAACTCAAAAAAAGACACACGCGGCCAATCAGAGCCTCTGAGCAGCATGAAGTAAGACTCCTGTTCAAAGGGAAGACATTGAAGTCGCCAAGGTAGCGAATGTTGGGGAGATCCACCAATCAGGACTGTCAACAGTGTCAGCCCTGTACTGCCTGTGGTCAGAAGAACTGGGCTGGAGTTCATTGCTCCCACGCCCATGAACTTCCCACCCAGAATCTGTGCTAGCTTCCGATACTGGTCTTCTAGAACCCTTGCCAAGGACTCCTTTGTGCAAACCACGTGGATATGCATTAGCTGTTCATCCCCAAGAAATACGCCACATGGGACTTGCCACATCCCTAGAGCAGTGTTGCGGCCAGCTTTCTGGTTGCTGCGCAGAAAGAACCCAAGCAAAAGCGGCTTGTGGAGGAATGGGTTTTTCTGGCTTACGGACTCGAGGGGAGACTCCATTCTGGCAGGGGAAACGATGGCATGAGCAGAGGGCTGGACATCACCTCCGCCACAGCACTGCAAACAGCGGCAGGAAGGTGTGCCAAACTCTGGCAAGGGGAAGCTGGCTTATAACCCCAAAAGCCCGTCCCCAACAACACAGCTTCATCGAGGTTGTAAAACCCAAACTGCCATCAGCTGAGGATCAATTACCCAGAACACATTCATTTGTTTGTGGGGGACGCCTGGATCAAACCAAGACGTGCAGTATCTGGGCATTTCTCACTGTGACAGATAAAATGCTTGCCGACTGTGCCCACTGCGTGGGCAGTCTGAGACACACAGCAGGGTGGGCACAACATACCAAGTGGCAACATTGCTTCCAGGAACTCAGTGCTCTGCTCTCTGCTTCCGGGTCACTATGTGCATCTCCGAAAGTCAGCGAGCTTGGTCTTGCTTAAATACCCAGCCAGAGCCTTCTATGCACATGGACTTAAAAAATATTTTATTTATTCATTTAAAATATTTTATTTATTCATTCTCAATTAGAGAGAGAGAGAGAGAGAGAGAGAGAGAGAGAGAGAGAGAGAGCACACACGAGTGAGCCAGGGCCACCACCTTGTGGGTCTGACCTCTGTGGGTACTGGGGAATTGAACCAGGGGCCTTAGGCACTGGAGGCAAGTGCCTTAACCACTAAGCCATCTCTCCAGCCCAATGCACATGGACTTTCACTGGCAGCGCTCTGGGAACTCTAGCTGTCCCTGTCATTCAGGTTCCAGGGAGAGACAAGGGACAAAGGGGAAGGCACCCAGCCTCTTAGATTCTAGTTCCTTCTCTGCCAACAGCTCACAGTGTGACCTCAGGATCTCAGGCACAGAATTTGCACTGTGGATGGGACAAGCAGGTTGTTGTGGGCAGTACAGGATGTAGGCTTACCGGACTTCTGTCTACAGGTTACAGCGCTCATTGGAAAGTCCCACTTACTTCCCGAGACTGAGCCACCAGCCCTGTGACTGCCCGTCCTCCCTCTCTTTGCTGCCCCCTGGTGTCCTAGGGACATTGGGGGCTCTGATCTCTTCACCTTAGATATCGGTTTTCTCCCTTCATCCATTCAGGAGAGCCATCTCCATCCAGGGCCTTGGCTGTGACTTTGCTGTTGGCCACGCCCACCACCAATCAAAACTTAATGTGGTGCTGAGACTTATCTCCTTATGAGTGATTGCCTGCTTGGAGTGTGTGCGTTAGTGTGCGTGCATGTGTGTGTGTGTGCACATGCATGTTTGTGTGTGTGTGCGCATGTATGTGTGTGCGTGTGTGCATGTGCGTGTGCATGTGTGTGTACGTGTTTGTGTGTGTGCGTGTGCGTGCATGTGTGTGTGCACATGTGTGTGAGTGTGTATGTGTGTGCATGTGTGTGCGTGTGCGTGTGTGTGTGTGTAGGGGGTGAGAGCACTCATGAATTTATTTTACCAATTATGCATGTGGAGTCGTCCATCAGCAGAAAGGCAAGGTTACTGGCTTTTCCTCACATCCTCTTAAATACTGGAGCAGAGGATTATGTGCATTAGTTTGTAAGTGGGTTGGCTGTGTGGGATGTAAGAAGTCCAGGGTGGGACTCGGTCTAAGCAGGTCTCTGGCTCTTTGTACCTGGTCCTGTCTTCCAGCCTTTCCTTCTAGTCTTGTCCCCAAGCCAAAGCATCTCTGCTCTGGTGCCTGACTTCACCCCAGCTCAGTACCTTAGGACCAATGTGTGACTTGGTACAACTTACCCAACTCTGCTGACTAAGTTTTCTTCCTTATCAAAGGACCTTACCCAGTCACTCAATGTATGTCTATGATGTTCCAGGAACAAAGACGTCATTTTCATGGCTGTGACCATAGGCTCTCTTCCCCTCACTTCTCATCTGATGACTTCCTAATGGAATAGGTGTAAACTCCTTCTTTGGAGTGAAGGTGAGGCATCTGTGACTTTCGTGTTCTTCCTGTGGTTTTCACTGCCAACGTCCCTTACATGCCACCCGATGAGCGCCTTCTGTTCTTGAAGAAACTCAGTTCACCTCTCAGCCCTTAGTTGAGTCTAAAACCATGGCGTGGCTCTAGGCACGCAGAACTGAAACTGCGTCATGACGCATCCCAACCCAGGACAAGGCTTTGCTCTCCCTTTACCAACTTGAGTCCTCACACCACCTGTCACCCTGGGTCAGGCCCGACTCTTGACCAATCAGTCTGTCCCCATCCACAGAATGCACTATGCAGAAGCCCCCAAAGCCATCACCCTGAGCTCTCTGTTTCTGTGGCCATTGCTGAGGGACTGTCACCTGGATCCTGAGCCGGCACCTTGAGACCTTTCCTCCTGCCATGTGCAGTCAGCCTCCCAGCCCCTCATAGGGCAGCCCAGAGGGCTTCCTCATCCAACCATAAGAAGAGTCCTGGTCTGGTCTGGGGCTTGTCGTAGACTCTGATGGATGAACTCTGTCTCACCCATATCCGGTTCCCCACTGTCCCTTAGAGTCTTGCTTTGACACCCCAGATTCCTTGCATTTTGTGCTCTGCCGGGAGATAACAACACTCCCCACCATCTCTTCTGGCAGTTTCCCGAAGATGGTTTCCACTTCACTATCCTCTGTGTTGCTATGAAGTGACAGCTTGACTGTGGGTGACTTGGGTCACACCACAAGCAGTGGGCAGGGGAGGCGGAGGTGACAGGCCTCACTGAACACTAACGTCACAGGTTAATTATGAGTGAAGTCAGCCACCGCCATTGACCTTCCAAAAGATCTTGCCTACTTTCCACCTTCTGAAGCCCTTCTGAGTGCCTCATGGGAAATGATCTTTCCTTTCTTGAGCACAGTAGAGAGGCATGACTGTTGGCCTCACATACCTGTGGGTCCATGTCACAGATGCTGTGGAGGAACTGAGTTCTGGAGAATGGTGGGTTAGAAGTCTGGCATTGTTCTTAAGGACAGCATTGGTCTGCCATATCCCTGACCACCCAGCAGGGGCTACAAGTCTGAAATGAAGGCACCAGTGGCCACACTGACTCTCAGGAGGATCTTTCTTTGACCCCTTTAGCTTCTGACACCCCAGACATTCCCCGGCCTATGACTACATCACTCCAGTCTCTGCAGCCATCATCACACGGCCTTGGCCTCTTCCGCTAGGAGTGACTTTCAAGGACCTGTTCTTGGGTCTGTGACCCGCTTGAGTAATCAGGCATGATCTCATCTTGAGGTCATTTGTCACATCTGCTATGATCCTTTTGCCAAATAAGGCCATAGTTATAAGTTTTAGGGGTCTGTACATTTCATATCCAGCCCACTGTATTGAATGCATTTGTAAATGTCACCAAGTCTTGACTTCTTCAGTTATTTTGAACAGAAATGATGGCAATTAGCGTGACACAGCCAATGTTCTGTAACGGCCTGTGGCACTGAGCCCTCAGTCACAAATCACTGACCTTTTATACTTCTGATGTCTCCCGTTCCCCATCTTCCTTCTCCGCTCCTGGAACATTCTCTAGGCTTCTGCCACTCTAGCGGAAGGTCTTCCATGTATGTAAGAAAGCACAGCTACATGTCTTTAAGTTAACTCCCTCCCAAAGCCACCCTCAGGACCAGGGGAAACCAGTATTGAGCATTGAGTCTCTCCGCTTGTCACTAGGGAAGAGCTTGCAATGTACAAGATCTGGATCTGAATTGTACCGTAGAGCTTAGAGGAAAGTATCTTAAGGTCTCTGGGCCCCAAACTCTTTTTTTTTTTTTCGAGGTAGGGTCTCGCTCTAGCCCAGGCTGACCTGGAATCCACTCTGTAGTCTCAGGGTGGCCTCGAACTCACGGTGATCCTCCTACCTCTGCCTCCCGAGTGCTGGGATTAAAGGCGTGCGCCACCACGCCCGGCTCTTTCTTTCTTTCTTTCTTTCTTTCTTTCTTTCTTTCTTTCTTTCTTTCTTTCTTTCTTTCTTTCTTTCTTTCTTTCTTTCTTTCTTTCTTTCTTTCTTTCTTTCTTTTCTTTCTTTCTTTCTTTCTTCCCTACCTCCTCACTGGCAGATGTCCTGTTTGTCTAATTCTCATGCTTTAAGATTCAGCTCAGGAGCCTTGGTCCCCCAGCTTCATGCAGAGTAGGAGCCCCACCTCTACTCCTTCCCACTAACCAACTGTGGAGACATTGTACCATGATGTGTTTCTCTTTTTCATGGTCCAGGCTCATCTTCAGGAGACTCAAGAACTGAGCCTGTGGTTCTTGGAGGGTGAAGTAGGGGGGCATCTCAGAGTCTCACATTCTTTCTCTTTTTCCATTCATGTCAGAGCTGGGGGAGGTGGGGCTTGGAGGAACATAGGTCGCTAGTTATTTTGTAAACACCTATAGTTGATGACTACAGAGGACGTGGCTCCCAGTGTCACTCTGCCCTCAGGCCAGGCCACTAAGCTCCACAGAGAGACAGAAGAACAGCCTTGAACCGTGGAGCTTGTGGAAGCTTGTGTTGGCATATTCAGAGGAAACAGGGAAGTCAATTAGGGAACTGTCATGGCCGCATCAGATGATTGTGATTGGGTGCTTGGAAACGTGAGAGCTGGAGGGGAGAGGGCCCGGGGGTCAGAGCTGATGGGTGCCCCCAAGATTCCCTCAGAAGTTGAGTAAAGATCCTGTTTAGGGTAAGAATCTGTCAGTGATGAAATCTTCTCTTTTTATTTTCAGGGCTGTCAGTGTCCTGAGCTGGTGACTGACACTTTCTGTGACTCTCAGTCAGAACTCCTCACTAGATCCCAGCCAACATGACCCTCGCAGGTAGGTGCACACACTGTTATGTGATGGGCACCACGACACAGACTTCTCCATGGCCTGTGTATTAATGGGGCACAAAATCAAGGTTGAGCAGCAAGTGTGCTCAAGGACACTGGGAAGTCATCTTTGGGTAGTGGGGGATCATGACTGAATCTCTCTTCTTTTTGCTCAAATTTTTACACTCTCGAAGTAATATTTTTTTTCTTTTTAAAGAATATTTTATTTATTTATTTGAGAGAGAGAGAGAGAGAGAGAGAGAGATTGAGAATGGGCACACCAAGGCCTCCAGCCATTGCAAACAAACTCCAGAAGAATGCACCACCTTGTGTATCTGGTTTTATGTGGGTACTGGGGAATTGAACTCGGATCCATCTGCTTTGCAGGCAAGTGCCTTAACCACTGAGCAATCTCTCCAGCTCAATATTTCTTTTCTAAAGAAAATTTTGTTTATTATTTATATAGAGAGAGACAGAGAGACAGAGAGCACATGCCAGGGCCTCTACAAATGAACTCCAGGCACAAGCACCTGGATTTATGGGTACTGGGGAATCGATTGAACCCTGGCCAACAGGCTCTGCAAGCAAGCACCCTTAACTGATGAGCCATATCCCCAGGCCTCTAAATATTTCTTCAGTTACTTATGTCCCCAAATTTGTAAAAGCAGGTGAACATTGTGCTGGGGTGGGCTGGGTACTGGCCATCAAAATACTGGACTGGGGAGATGGTTTGGTGGCAAAACACACTTGCTAGGCAAGGCTGTCTCCTAGAGTTTGGGTCCCCAGAAGCCATGCAAAGTCAGATTCAAGGAGCACACACATCTGTAATCCCGACACACCTGAGGCAATGAGAGGTGGGGTTAAGAGAACTCTGAAGCCTGTGGACCAGTGCTCACAATGCTAAACAACAAGACCCCATCTAAAGCAGGGTGGAAGGAAGGGATCGGCCTGGGACAGTCCATAGGGACAGGAAGAGATGCTTCCAGAGTGCCCGAAGTTGTTTGTCTTCTGACCTACACACACACACACACACACACACACACACACACACACACACACACAGTGGGAAATACATACCACAGTGGCATGACAACTCTTATCTGTGACCTTCAAACACCAAGAACCATCATGGCCCGAGAATGCATATCTGCCCTATGGACACTTATTACCTTGGCTTTGATCCATGTGTTGGAAGGGTCAAGGAAGGTTCCCGGACTCTTTTGTCCCAGTTGAGGGCTGGAAGGACAGAGGTGAGGGTGCCTCTTCCCATCAGTGTCTTTACCCTTCAGGAAGCGATGCAACAGGTGTGGATTTCCTACATCACAGAGCCAAAGAGCCGGCCTAATGCGGGAGATGGAGAGCCAGGTCCAGTGGACGAGAGTGGGGCAGTGGTACTTGGGTCTTTACCTGAAAGTACTTGGCTTTCGGAGCTAGGAAGATCAACTGGTTGACTTGGAGGGAAGGGCCGATTTCAACAGGGGATAGTGAGGGTTGCAGGTACACAAGGAATCCACAGAGAGGCTCTGGGCAGGGGTCTGTGGAAGCACTAGTTTTGAGGGTCCCTATCTTCACCCACCTGCTGTTCCCCACAGCCTACAAAGAGAAGATGAAGGAGCTCCCCCTGGTGTCTCTGTTCTGCTCCTGCTTCCTGGCTGACCCCCTGAATAAATCATCCTACAAATACGAAGGTTGGTGGGGGCTCAGCTGGGAAAGAAAAGAGGGGAGGGTGCCTCCTGTGTCTTGTGTTTGTGGGTGCAGCCCCCCCAGACCCTAGTTTATGAAATTCCCAGCACCTGAGACTCAGCTGAGTGGGTGTGGTCTGGTGCATTAGGTCGGATCAGACACCTCCCGCTCTCTTAGAGCCCTCCTCGTTCATCCCATGCTGTGGAAGAAGCCGAGGCAGAGATTCTGTCCGTGGAGACACAAAAGAAAAGAGAGGAGTAAACCTGGGGTGGTCCACGGGGCTCCTAGGAACAGGCAGAGATGCTCCCAGAGTGCCCAGCAGTGGGCAGAAGACTTACGTCCTGCTGGAGACCCCTGTCAGGAACAGCTTCCAGATATAGGGAGTCCTGGATAGGCGCATCCTTACTGGCTGAGGTCCAGGTTACCTCTCCACTTTCTGGTTGCAAGGAAGGGATGGGTTTGGTCTGGAAATGAGAGAGGGAGGTGTTCGGATGACCTGAGATTGTTTTTTCTGTTTAGGCTGGTGTGGGAGACAGTGTAGGAGGAAAAGTCAAAGCCAGCGGAAAGACAGTGCTGACTGGAGAGAAAGAAGAAATCAGGGTAGGCGGGAGTCCGGGGAGAAGTCCAGAGGTCAAGCTGTCAGAGGGACAGGGTGTGACGAGGGGCCAGGGGTGGGCAGTGGGTAGAATGTCCCCAGCCAGGAGCACTTGGGCACTAGCTCAAATCTCTGGGAGAGGCCAAAGTAGAGAGTGCATGCGTTACTGCAGGTGATATCAGAAATCAGATCCTGGGACCCTTGCTCAGCCATCCTCAAATCTTACCATGGCTACAGACCCCTTGAACTGTCAGCGCCCATGATCCTAGGGACCAGTGTGTAGGAGGAAACCAGATCCCTGGTCACTGTTGTTCCTTGGGGACCCCAGCTCTCCCATGTCTGTGTGTACATGTGCCTATGGGGTCCGGCTACTCCTCAGCAGGTGAACAGCCCCCGCTCTGCCCTCCCTCCGCAGCAGACACGGTGGACCTGAACTGGTGTGTCATCTCTGACATGGAAGTCATCGAGCTGAACAAGTGCACTTCGGGCCAGTCCTTCGAAGTCATCCTGAAGCCTCCCTCCTTTGATGGGGTGCCCGAGTTCAATGCCTCCCTCCCTCGGCGGCGAGACCCTTCCCTCGAAGAGATCCAGAAGAAGCTGGAAGCAGCGGAGGAGAGAAGGAAGGTCAGCGTGAGCGAGCGGGAGGGACGTGGGTGGTGGCCCTAAGCTGGAGTGAGGTGGCCATGAACCTGCAGTTACTCAGACAGGAGGATCCCTGTATCCACCCAGGATGCAGGGACCCTCCTGTATCCACCCAGGATGCAGGGACCCTCCTGTATCCACCCAGGATGCAGGGACCCTCCTGTATCCACCCAGGATGCAGGGACCCTCCTGTATCCACCCAGGATGCAGGGACCCTCCTGTATCCACCCAGGATGCAGGGACCCTCCTGTATCCACCCAGGATGCAGGGA
>PVHP010046865.1:0-13206 GCA_004024765.1 Zapus hudsonius
ATTTAAAAAAAGGAAGGAAGAAAGAAAAGAAAATGAACAAATTTGGTGCTCACTTTGGCTGGATCACCTGCTCTGGCTTGTCATTCACACATTAGGATTGAAGACAAATGGTTCTGCTGTAGTTTTTATCTCTTCATGCATTTTGGCCATGATTCACTTGGAAAGGAAGCATTGTTTCTTTAGGGGAACAAACTCATGGGGCTTTCTAAATATAAAATACATTTAAACAAAGATGATTATCTATGACTACATAATCATTTATCTTCTGCCCATACTAAAATTGATTTTGTCATTTGCCATAGCTGGATACATGCACTGATTCTAGCTTTGGTCACTGTTAACAAGGGGACAGTCAGTGAACATTATATATTTATGATTATTTCCTATGATAAATTTCCAGGAAGAGAATTATTGGTTGAGAATCGGTGTGCATTTGTAAAATGATCGCTCTACACTGGTTTCCCTAAAGGCAATACCATGTGACACTCCATTATTCAGACAGTGCTTATTGATGGGCTGTACACTCACTGCAGTCCTCCTGCCTCAGCCTCTTTAGTGCTGGGATTATAGGCTCTCAGCTGGGTGTGGTGGCACATGCCTTTAATTCCAGCATTTGGGAGGCAGAGATAAGAGGATCGCTGTGAGTTCAAGGCCAGCCTGAGACTACATAGTGAATTCCAGGTCAGCCTGGACTAGAGTGAGCCCCTACCTTGAAAAACTTAAAAAAACAAACACAGAGTTTTAAATAATTTAGGAAAATGTTTCTGTGTTCTGTGAAACATTTTACACACACATACATAACCTCAACACATTCTCAATTACGTTGAAAAACTGGGTAGGCAGCTGGGCATGGTGGCACACACCTTTAATCCCAGCACTCGGGAGGTAGAGGTAGGAGATCTGCCATGAGCTCGAGGCCAGCCTGGGACTACAGAGTGAAAAAAAAAAGCTCTCATTACCATGTCAGGCTCTTTACTTGGATATTAAGACTGCTAAATGGGTTGGAGAGATGGCTCAGCGGTTAAGGCACTTGTCTCCAGTGCCTAAGGCCCCGGGTTCAATTCCCCAGGACCCACATAAGCCAGACCCACAAGGTGGTGGCCCTGGTGCTCTCTCTCTCTCTCTCTCTCTCTCTCTCTCTCTCTGTATCTCTCTGCTTAAAAATGAATAAATAAAATATTTTTTTAAAAAAGACTGCTAAACTCACCCAACATCTGTTGCAAATTTGTTTTTCCTGGTTCTCTGATCCTGTTTTCTTTTGGGTTTCCTCTAGTTCAAAACTCAGGAAGGGAGTGGCTTCCTGCTGGTGGACACGCTCGGTGGGCGACTGTCCTAATATTTGCTCCTGTGGGAACTGGGAGCCAGCCCCCTCCCTCTGATGCAGTCAGTCACTTCCAGTCACCGGGGAAGGCCCGCTTGTTATGGCTCCCCACCTCCCACACTGTGGCCCTCCTTTAGAGAGGAAAGACAGCCAGCTATTTTGTAGTTGCGGCTGCTTGAGATGAACGATGTTCTCAGCAAAAACAAGCCGTCGTCCTAAGTGGATGCTGCTTCCTAAATGCCACGGTGTGGCCCTCACGGTCACTCTGATTTCCACAAACCCCTTCTCAAGGAGAGCATGTGTCCATGAATGAAACTGACTCGGACTAAGAGCTACTGACAGTCGTCATGTGACTCAATAGGGGAATTGATGGCTCAGTCCTATTAATTGACCTGTATTGGTTATAGCCTATGGATTAATGACTTTTGTCACTACTATGACAAAATACCCGACAGGAAGCAATTTAAGGAAAAAAGAGATCTGGGTGTGGTTGTGCACACCTTTGATCCCAGCACTAGGGAGGCTGAGGTAGGAGGATCATCGTGAGCTCAAGGCCAGCCTGAGACTACACAGTGAATTCCAGGTCAGCCTGGGTTAGAGCGAGAAATCAAAAAAGGAAGATAAAGAAAAAAACAAGGAGGAAGATTTTATTTTGGCTCGTGGTTTGAGGGGATACAGTTCATCATGGCTTTCATCGTTGGTCACATTGTGTTCATATTCAGGAAGCAGAGATGGATGAATACCCACTTTTCACTACATCTGGGACCCCAGCCCATGGATTAGTGCTGCCCACACTCAGGGTGAGCCTTCCATTTTCAGTAAAGCCTTTCTGGACATGCCCTCATAGACACACTCAGGGGTTTTTCTTCTGGATGATTCTAAAGCCAGTCAAGCTGACAACTGAAATGAACCATCTGAGCCTGGGTGCTTATTTTTAGGGTGTTCGTAAAAATAGGTCCCAACTATTTTGAAACAGCATTTCATCTTGCGTTACTACTCTGTCGCTTCTAAACTTAGGTTTATATATCAAGTGGGAATTGCTTGCACACGGGCTTGTCATCATTACACTTTCAACAGTGAGCATTTAGAAATGAAAGGTGCAGCCTCCCACAGCTTTCAAGATAAAGAACCCTCACTGTGAGCTTGTCTGGTTTTACCTTATGCAGACTCTCCTTTAGGCCTCCTTGACCTTCTCTCTAGACTTCAAACCCAGAACATGGCCCTGGTCCCCAGGCCTTTGTATAGTCCATTATATTTCCCCAGAATAGACCGTTTCCTCCTGAGCACAGTCCCTGCTCCAGCAGATTCTGCCTCAACCCTCTCCTTTGACCAGCGGTATTGAACTCCAAGATGAACCAAGTACCCCACTGTCAGGAAGGGCTGCCCGCCTTGTCCCCAGACAGTCTGACTGCAGATTTGTGTTATCTGTGGTTTCTCTTGGGGTGCTCTGTAACTTGGAACGTGAGGTTTATCTGTGCCACTTGTGTTTGGCATCTGCCTATCCCGTTAGTATGAAAACGGGCAATATGAAGGACCAACTGTTTCTTCCTAGTGTGGGCATGGCTGTCGGCTCAATGCCAGGCAGATGGGGGCCGAACTGATGCTGGCCTGTTGACCGTGTCCCCACTGACCTAATCCTGCTGATGACTTTGCTGGGTTGGTGTCATGGTTTGATCCAGGTGTCCCCCACAAACAAATGAATGTGTTCTCAGTGATTGATCCGTCCTCAGCTGATGGCAGTTTGGGTTTTACAACCTCGCTGGAGCTATGTTGTTGGGGGCGGGTTTATGGGGGTTATAAGCCAGCTTCCCCTTGGCAGTGTTTGGCACACCTTCCTGCTGCTGTTTGCAGTGCTGTGGCAGAGGTGATGTCCACTCCTCTGCTCATGCCATCGGTTTCCCTGCCAGGATGGAGTCTCCCCCTGATTCCCTAAGCCAAATAAACCCATTCCTCCATAAGCCGCTTTTGCTTGGGTTCTTTCTGCGCAGCAACAGAATAAGCTGACTGCAACAGTTCATTTGCCATGGGATTCCTCTCTGAAGGGATTATTTATCTTTGAGGTATGTGTGTAAATATGTATGTATGGACACACCAGAAGAAATTATCAGTGTGATGATGGTCTTTTCCTTCCACTTTGAGGCAGGGTCTCTGTTTTTTTTTTTTTTTTTTTTTTTTTTTTTTGATGCTGCAAATGCCAGACGAACTGGCTGGCAAACTTCAGGATTCTCCCAACTTCACCTCTCATTGAGATGGGCATGCTGGGATTACAGACACATGTTCTACTGTGTTTGGTTTTCCGTGGATTCTGGGATCTGAACTCTGGTCATTAGGCTTGTACAGTG
This sequence comes from Zapus hudsonius, assembly GCA_004024765.1. Classification (NCBI taxonomy): domain Eukaryota; kingdom Metazoa; phylum Chordata; class Mammalia; order Rodentia; family Dipodidae; genus Zapus; species Zapus hudsonius. Next base: position 3,664 of record PVHP010046865.1, read on the forward strand.
AGTACTTTTAACCACGGAACTGTCTCTTCTTATGTATACCATATAAATGTGCCATTATTAGAAGAGACTGGGTTTTCTCAGTAGTTTTGCAATATTCTATTACCTTTGCTTCAGTTTCATTTATAAATATTTATTCATCATTTATTTAGTTGCAAGGAGAGAGAAAGAGAATGTACACACCAGAATTTGCAAGCCAAGTGTCTTTAACTACTGAGCCAGCTTGCCAGCCCTTCAGTAGCATATTTTGGGGGGTGGGGATGAAGGAGGGTCTTGTTCTAGCCCAGGTTGACTTGGAATTTACTATGCAGTCTCATGAACTCCAGATGCATGCGCCACTTTGTGCACCTGGCTTTATGTGGGTACTGGGGAATTGAACTCATGTTGTTAGGCTATTCAGGCAACTGCTTTAACTGCTGAGCCATTTCTCTAGGCCCTCATTTTTTTTTTTTCGAGGTAAGGTCTCGCTCTAGTCCAGGCTGACCTGGAATTCACTATGTAGCCTCAGGGTGGCCTTGAACTCACAGCAATCCTCCTACCTCTGCCTCCCTGGGATTAAAGGCGTGCGACATCCATGCCTGGCTCTATCATTTTCTTTTTTTCTTAAAAAAATTATTTTTTGAGATAGGATCTCACCCTAGCCCAGGCTGACTTGGAACTCACTGTTAGTCCAAGGCTAGCCTTGAACTCACAGCATTCCTTACCTCTGCCTCCCAAGTGCTGGGATTAAAGGTGTCACCACACCTGGCCAGTCTCGTTTTTAAGTTTACTCTCCATATTGCCTTCATACTAAAGTATTAAGCACTAGAGCAGGCCATCACTTAACAAAGTTTTAGTCAGAAAAACTAAACTCACCAAAACCCCCTCATCGCTATGATATGGGAACTTGGGGTGGATTTGAGAACATCAGAACCTTTCTCAGCGCTTGGTGGGCAATGACTCCTGATCTAGGGTCCTGGACTGCATGGTCACACAAAGCTTGCACTGAGTAGTGCCTCCAGGTTCTGTCTTGTGAAATTCAACGAATGAAATCCACAGGCTAGAGGAGGTTTAGAAAGACTGTGATTGGGGCTGGGAAGATGGCTTAATGGTTAAGGCGCTTGCCTGGAAAGCCTAACGACCTGAGTTCAATTCCCCAGTACTCACGTAAAACCAGATGCACAAAGTGGTGCATGCATCTGGAGTTCATTTGCAGTGGCTGGAGACTGGTGAGCCCTTTCCGTCTCTCTTCTATCTCTCTTTGCTTGCAAATAAATAAATATGAAAAAAAGAAAGACTGTGATTATTTGGAGTTTAGAGAGACAGAGTTTAGAGTCCAGGAGAAGCAAAGAACGAAGGGCCCCTGTTCAAATGAGCACAGTTTCTGGAAAACAGGAAAGCCCACCTAGAGACCAAGATTGGGGTCTGTTATGGGATTAGTTTGTGGAGTCCCCCTCCAGGCTTTTCGGAAAAGGGCACCCTTCCCAGGAATCTTAATTCTCCAGGAAGAGCACAATCTTTTCTGGGGGAGGCGGTGTTTATTTCCCCTAGGAAAGGTGAAATCCTGTAGGGAAGCAGAGATCAGAAAAGGCTGAAAACCCTTCTGACATTTCTGACCTCTGACAAAGTGTAATGATCCAGATGCTCTGAAAGACTCCTCACTTCCACTTTCAGAAGGGGCTGTTACCCCAAAACTGCCTCAAATACTTCCATGTCAAATATGTATTAATTATAAAGTATCTAGTTCTCAAGAATGCCAATATTAAAAAGAAAAAAAAAAGCCCTTGAAAACTTATGCAGGCCAGGCATGGTGACACAAGCCTTTAATCCCAGCACTCAGGAGACAAAAGTAGGAGGATAGCTGTGAGTCTGAGGCTTGCCTGGGACTACAGAGTGAGTGAGCTCCTACTTCTGTGGGAATTTAGGAGAGAGACCCCACACAATGTTGCCATGCTCCTCTTAACCCCTCCCTAGTTGGAGCTTTGCCCTGCCTCCTGCAGGAGGGCAATGGGTATTCTTTTTTTTTTTTAATATTTTATTTATTCATTTTCAAGCAGAGAGAGAGAGAGAGAGAGAGAGAGAGAGAGAGAGAGAGAGAGAGAGAGAGAGAGAGAGAGACTGAGAATGCACCAGGGCCACCACCTTGTGGGTCTGGCTTATGTGGGACCTGGGGAATTGAACCCAGGGCCTTAGGCACTGGAGGCAAGTGCCTTAACTGCTGAGCCATCTCTCCAGCCCGGCAATGGGTATTCTTGTTGATTCTTTTTTAGAAGCACGTATGTACTTTTTTCTGGTGATTATTTTGATGAATGATTTTGCACCCTGTTGTGGTCTGCATTCTGGTTGTTGCGCAGAAAGAACCCAAACAAAAGTGGCTTGTGGAGGAATGGGTTTATTTGGCTTATGGACTCCAGGGGAGACTCCATCCTGGCAGGGAAAACGATGGCATGAGCAGAGGGTGGACATCACCTCCGCCACAGCACTGCAAACAATGGCAGGAAGTTGTGCCAAATACTGGCAAGGGGGAGCTGGCTTATAACCCCCATAAGCCCACCCCAAAAACGCAGCTCTAGTGAGGTTCTAATTCCCGAACTGCCATCAGCTGAGGATCGATCTATCAGAACACATTCATTTGTTTGTGGGGGACACCTGGATCAAATCATGACACACCCCAACACACTAACAGCAATTTAGGTTACTTCTTCACAGGGGAAATTGTGACAGATTCAGGTGACTGGGACTTCCAGAGGTAACCAGGAGTGTCCTTGAACTTGAATTTTCAGGCAGACTCCACTCCTCTCATGCCTAACCTCTCCCCTTGAATGGGAGGTATCTGTAACTAGAGTTCAAACCTAAATCCTGAAACTGATTGGTCAAATATAGACCAACCAGCTGTCTCTCTGACTTGCCCAGGCCAGGTCATATAAGTCACCTGAAACAGGAAGTCCCTCTCTCACGACCCAGCAGAAGGATATATGACTGTCCAGGCTCCAGGCCTTGGGTAAGGCTGGGGTTCTTTCCCACATGAACCTTTCCTTCTCATGATGGGAGCCCTCTGGTATCTTTCCCTCTTCTGCTTGTTTGGCTGAGCAGCAGAGATTGTGCTAAACCCTGCCTCACGTGTTCTCTCCACACTAGTGGCTGGCGATCTCTGTAACCTCCTTTCCTTTTAAATCAGATATGGGCTGCTTTCCCTAATCCCACTCCCGAATCCTCTGAATTTACCCTGATATAAATAAACATGTGTGATGAAAAGAATGCTATCTAAGCTTGTGCAGTTCTTCGGTGTGCTAAGATATGAACTCTGGGGGAAGTGCAGTGAGTGAGGCTTCAGGTATTCACTCCACTGTTACCAGCCCCCCTACACCTCGAAAAACCAAAATAAACAGACAACAACAAAACCCCAAAAAAACAAAACTTGAATGTGGCAGTATTTCCCTATATTACTGCAATTTCTGTTGCTGTGATCAAATACTCAGCATAGATAATTTGGGCTTATTTTGGCTCACTGTATCAAGGATGTTGGTCAGCCTTGGTGGGGAGGGCACAGTGGAACAAAGCTGTTTACACCATAGTATTCAGGAAGTAGGGCATCGGCAGGGGGTCATGGTAAGATGGAGTCCCCAAGAACATGCCCCCCAGGGACCTACATCTTCCAACTTAGTTCAGCCTCCTACTTTCTTTTTATTTCATTCATTTTTATTTTACATTAATTATCACAGGTTATTCTTTTTTGTCCTCTTGCCCCAGCTTCTACTACCCTGGAGACCCTCCTCAGGGGGTCATGGAATTCCCTGTGGGGTCATGAAGGCCTCAGTCAATCTCTGTGGGGTAGCAGGGAACCATGCCTCAGGATATTCCTACCCATTCTGTGGCTCTTCTAATCTTTCTGTCCCCTCTTCTGCAATCCAACCTACTTTCAATCACCTTCCAATTAGGCAAAGCCATTAAGAGATGAATCCATTGAGTAGATGGGAGCTCTTGGCATTCACAATGCTCAGAAGCTGGCAACCAAGTCCCCAACATATGAGTCTGGCAGGGGGAATTTCACATTGAAATCACCTAGACAATCACAATGGATGATGGCAAAGTGGTGAAGTGCTCCATACCTATAATTCCAGTACTTAGTACTTAAGGTCTACCCTTAAAGAGCCTGCCTTAGACTACAATGAAAAGGGTTGAGGATATAGTTCAGTGGTAGATGTGTGAGGCCTTAGGTTCAATCCCCAGTACTTATAAAAAATGACTTTGATTATTAAGAGATAAATGCAGATTAATTCTTTGTTAAGTGCTTGACATGCTGTGAGCATTTATTTCTATCAATCCCATCATTTCCTCTAAAGGTTAGCTTGTGTTTAGTCTGATGTTTTCTTTATGAATTTATCTTGACTCCCACCCTCCACCTATTTGGAAAGATGCAGTGAACGCATGATGGCTGTCAGTAGTGTAGACTGAGGAGCCCCAGCTGTGCAGAGCAAGCCTGTTGGGGGGCCCATCCCTGAGAGGAAGAACCTGCCTTCCTCAGACTGTCTCTGGCTCCTCTGCCACACAGGCAAGCCCAGAGAAGCCCCCTCTTTGTTGGGCCTGCACTTGCATCTTGTTTGGTGTGGTCAGGACATTATTATGGTCCTCTGGGTGTTTGGGGGGGAATCACATGAAAGCATGTTTATTCTAAGAGGCAGCCGATGGGTGTTCCCAGGTCCAGGGCCACCAGCTGCCCAAGGCTTTTATTATTTCTTGTCTGTTCAGTTGCCTCCCAACTAGTGTTTCACTGACCTCCAGACGGTCCTCCCTGCAGTCATCCATGTTAATTCAATTGTATGCCATGCAGAGGAACACGGAGATGTCCCTGGTGTCACCCATCTCTCTCCTGGGTGTGCTCACCCCAGTTCTCTGGACTTGTGCAGAGAAGTGTGGAAAGCACCATTCTTACAGCCTCAGAGAATCAAGTTATCTCCCTCATTTGTCTGGGGCACAAAGTTTTCCACAGTCAGGTCCTGTTCCCACTTCCCAGCCTTGCTTTGGCTCAGCCCTGGCTTCTTACTGAGTCTGCCTGGCCTTCTGAGATAATCTCCCACCCTCTCTCCTCCCTCTGGACACTGTCTAGGTTTCTCCACAGCTCTGAAGTCCATCTTTCTGTTTTGGAACAAGACATGTACTAAGCTGATTTCCCCTTCAGGCTGTAAACTCCTTAAAGGAAGGGGCTCATCTTATTTATCTTTATAGTATAGATTCTACATATAGTTCACATATATGCAGTAACAAAGGGTTAGGAAAATGTGTCATCAGGTAAGAGTCCTTGATGGTCAAGCATGAGAGGACCCAAGATTGAGCCCCAGCACCCATTGCTTTTAAATAGTAGGGTCATGCCTTCAACTCGAATACTGTGGATATGGGCTTGCTGGTTAGCCAGACTGACTAATAATGGAAGCCTCGGGTTCAGCGAGAGACTTGGGAAGCAGAAGAGTGGTTGAGGAAGATCCCTGACATTCTCCTCTGTCCTGTGCACATGCACACCCGGGGCATGTGCATCTGCACACACATGTGATGCACACACCTTGCACATACCACACTGCACACCACACACCCAAAAAGCTAGGAAAGAAAGCAATAACAAGGTACCCATCATTTATCACATAAATCTGTAAAAGAAGGGGCTGAGGAGATGGCTCAGTGGTTAAAAGGGGCTTGCTTGCCAAGTCTGCCAGTCTGGATTCAATTCCCCATAAAGCCAGACCCCCAAAGTGGCATATGTGTCTGGTGTTTGTGGGGTCAGAGACTCTGGCATGACCCCCTCGCCCCCACACAAATAAATTTTTAAAAATCTGCAAAAGGAAAAAAGGGACAGATTAATTGAAGGGGGTTTTCTTTTGTAACAGCACTTTACTTGGTTCATATTCTTCCTTTGAACTAACCTAAGGCTGAAAGTGGCCTTTCTGCTCCCTGCCGGGCAGAGTCAAGTTCTTCTGGTCCCTTCTTACATGTATCCTGCTGTCCGATGCAGCCTGTCTACATGTTCAACTAAGCACTGGTATTTACTGTATGTAGTAAATGGACGGGTTGAAACTGAACGTAATGATAGAGCTGAGGGCAGGATTGGCCCTGGCTTGGTGACCTGGATTTAGGTCCCAGTGGGCAAGGCCATAGCTAATGCCTCCTGAGAGAAATGTGGGAAGAAGCCCAGAGCAAGAGCATACTTAAAAGCTGGCAGATTCTTCCAGCTTCCAAGCACATCAGGTACCACAGTCAATCCATGGATGGTACTAGCCTCAGACAGGGCAGGGCTTTCCACAGTCGTTAATCAGACTTACCCAAAGGTGTGCCTCACTAACGAGTAGGTCTTTCTTGATCTAATCAAGTTTGAAAATGAAGATGAACCATCACAAGCTGTTTTTCAGTAACCAAAATGCATGTATAGCTTCATCTCATGGCACATCTATTTTCAGAGTCAGTCATGGGTAATAAGCAATAAGGCTTTGCTGTCCAATAGATGATTTTCAAATTTCTCTTACCAAAAAGTCAAAATAATCTAATTTTTATTGTGTTATTTTAACCAGACACTAATAGAAGTAATCTCCACCAAACTTTGAGAAATGCCTGCTTGCTTGCTTAGAAGTTTTCAATAAGAAATGCAATTCTTGGGCTGGAGAGATTGCTCAGTGGTTAAGGGTCTTGCCTGTAAAGCCTAACAACCTGGGTTTCATTTCCCAGTACCCACATAAAGCCAGATGCACAAAGTGATGCATGTATCTGGAGTTTGTTTGCAGTGGCTGGAGGCCCTGGTACACCTATACTCTCTTTCTCTGTCTTTTTGTCTCTCTGTTTTTCTCTCTCTGCTTGCAAGTAAATAAAATATTAAAAAAGAAATGTCATTCTTTTAAAATATTTATTTCTTTGAGGAGAGAGAGGGAGAGGGAGAGAGAGAGAGAAAGAGAGAGAGAGAGAGAGAGAGAGAGAGAGAGAGAGAGAGAGAGAATATGGGTGTACCGGGGCCTCTTGTCAATGCAAATGAACTCAAGATACATGCACCACTTTGTGCATCTGGCTTTATGTGAGTACTGGGGAATCAAACTGGGGCCACCAGACTTTGTAGGCAAGTGCCTTTAATGGCTGAGTCATCTCTACAGCTCTTGTTTTTTTGAGATAGAGTCTTGCTCTAGCCCATGCTGACTGGAATTCACTATGTAGTTTAAGGTAGCCTCGAACTCACAGCAATCCTCCTACCTCTGCCTCCTGAGTGCTGGGATTAAAGGTGTGTGCTGTCATTGCCTGAAGAAAAATGTCATTCTTTAGCTCTCCTTGAGCCTTGTGATTTTTATCAGAATAGAGTTATTTGCCTTAAAGATATTTCCAAGTCCATTACTTTTCCATAAAAGACTCAATTGAAATACTACATTTTGGATTATATGGTTACTTTCATTGCTGGGGACCCAAAATACTTAAAAAGTGCTTTAAATTCCTATTCAAGAACCATCTTCACCATAGTAAAATCCACACATGATGATATACAGTGACTATAATACCTTGCTACCATACTAATAAAGTCCAGATGTAATAAGAAGAGAAAGGAACTTATATCTTAGTAATAGCCCTGTGCTCCTTCAGAAATGCTGAGTAAGCCCTCTGGCTGGAATTGCTGCCTCAAAGGCTTTATTTGAAAAGTGTCCTATGAAATCTACTGACCCAGACGGGTATGAACAAGCTTTCCTCATCTGGAAGACATCCCTTCTTCAGGTTGGCTTTGTGGGGATAATGCTTCTGATGGCCACATCTTCTCATTTGACTCTATTAACAACAACAACAAAAAAAGAGTCAGGCATGGTGGCACATACCTTTGATCCCAGCACTTGGGAGGCAGAGGTAGGAGGATCACCATGAGTTCAAGGCCACCCTGAGATTACATAGTGAATTCTAGGTCAGCCTGGGGTAGAGCGAGATCCTATCTGGAAAACACCAGGGCCTCCTGCCTCTGCAAAAAAATTCCAGACACATGGGCCACTTTGTGTGTCTGGTTTTATGTGGGTACTATAGAAGTGAACCTGGGCTGGCCAGCTTTGTAAGAAAATGCTTTAGGGGTTGGGGATTTAGCTCAGTGGATGAGCGCAGCAAGCTCAAGGCCCTGGGTTCAGTCCTCAACACTGCAAAAAAAAAAAAAAAATGCTTTAACCTCTGAGCCATCTCCCCAGGCCACCGTGGATTTTCTTGAAACCGGTGGCCTTGTGTCTTTTTATTAAAACTATTTTTACTTATTTGTTTCAGAGAGAGAGATAGAGATAGAGAGAGAAATAGAGAGAGAGAGAGAGAGAGAGAGAGAGAGAGGGAAGGGAGAGAATATGAGTATGAGTATGCTAGGACCTCCTGCTATTGCAAACAAACTCCAGATGCGTGGGACCTTTTCTGCATCTGGCTTTATGTGGGTGCTAGAAAACTGAACCCAGGCCATTAATAAGGTTTTGCAAGAAAACACCATTAACCACTGAGCCATCTCCCCAGTGCCCTCTATCTTGAATATTACTATCATTCAAAACAATACTTAGTAGAATCTGAAAAATTGAAATATCTAAAATTATCGCATGACAGGCATTTTTTAGTATTGCCTTTAAATAAAGGAAACTGGATGGGATTATGCAAGTAATCCCATAATATATATATATATTTATTTATATACATACATATATATAATGTAATAATATATAATGTAACATATGTAGTTACATTATAAGGATTTACTCCTATAAAATGGGCTTTTTTGGATGTGAAGGCAATCAGGCTGTGACATCTGTCATCCATTGATCACCAGACTTGGTTCAGCTGATCTGGCTGGCTAGGTGGGTCCCCTTCCTCCCTCAGTGTTCCCTGAATAGAGGAAGACCAGTCTTTGGTCAAGGGTGTATGAGCAGCTGTTTTCCCTACTAGAAATTCTAAACAAGCTCTCAAAATGGGCTTTTCTAAAACAATTATCTTGGGGTGGAAAGATGGCTCATTGGTTAAAGGCGCTTGCTTGCAAAGCCTACAGGTTTGGGTTCAATTTTCTAGTAACCATGTAAAGCCAGATGCACGAAGTGGCTACATGCAGCTGGAGAGATGGCTCAGTGGTTAAGGCACGTGCCTGCAAAGCCTGATGGCCCAGGTTTGATTCCCCAGTATCCACGTAAAGCCAGATGCATGTGGAGTTCATTTGCAATGATCAGAGGCCCTGGTGCACCTATACTTACTTTCTCTCTAAAAGAATGAGTCTGGCATGGTGGCACACTCCTTTAATCTCAGCACTTGGGAGGCAGAGGTAGGAGGATCACTGTGAGTTCAAGGCCAGCCCGAGACTACACAGTGAATTCCATGTAAGACTGGGCTAGAGAGAGACCCTACCTCAAACAAACAAACAAACCAACAAACAAAAACAAAACAAAGTGGCTACATGCATCTGGAGGTCCTCTGAAGAGCGAAGAGGCCTTGTCACACCCACGCACTTGCTCTCTACTCATAAATAAATAAAAAAATAAAATCACTATTTTTTTGTGATGTGTGTAGTATACTTGATGTGTGTGAGTATGGATGCACGTGTGTAAT